>NW_021024492.1:181092-250341 GCF_004153795.1 Camellia sinensis | reverse complement strand
TGTTGAAATTTGTAGCAATTTACAAGTTGAAGTTAAGCCGATATATATTGCGAACTAGATTAGGTTAGATTAGCATTCCCATGACTAGTTGTGGGGATATATTTTCTGAGTACCAACACGTGGCAAGGTCACGCCGACGTGTCAGCCGAGGTGCCACGTGTCCTGGTCGTGACGCCGAGGTGATCTCGGCAAGGCCGAGGTTATCTCCGAAGATATCGGAATCCGAGATAAGAGGATAAAAGATAAGGGACAAGAGTCCTAGAATAAAGAGGAGATTTAGCCAAGATAAGGATAAAGCTCTTGGAGAGTTTATCTTTATCTCTTGAAGAGTCCAAGGTAAGTACTGAATAGGAGTCCATAGAAGTCAGGCTTCTAGTGAGACTAGGATTAAGTAAACTATAAAAGAAAGGCACCCCCGTGGGTCTAAGGTACGCGATTTATGCTTTGAGCAGTGAGTTTAACACTTGATTATCTTTGAGAGATATACTGACTTGATCGTCGGAGTTCCCCCGGGTGGAGGAGCCACCGCCGGAGCCTTTTCTTTCTGTTGCAGGATAACTGAAGCCATCTATTCTGCCAGTGCTCTCTAGCTGATTACTAAGCGGGCAGTGTGATCAGAAAATTACTCACACACAATCTTTACGAGAAAAGAGAGGGGGATAACAAGATGGTGCATAGTGATGGAGAAGAGAGCGGTCATTGGGTTTGGAAAAAAAAAAGAAAGAAGATTGCCAAGAGACTGGAGAGCGCACAATTGGGAAGATGCTAGGATAACATCATTGGTAGTGGTTGTCTCTCTCTCTCTTGTAATTGCACTGGAGGCGATGATAGTGGGTCTTTTTCTCTGGAAACAATGTTTTCTCTTCCTTTCTCTTCTTCTCTCATTTCTTTCTACATTTATCTTCTTTGTTGCAATTTTTTTAGAGCTATTTTTCTTTACTTCTTGGTGTTGCATCACTCTATCCATAGAGTTGGCAGTCTTGTTTAGGTTAAAAGAGAAATAAAAAAAATGAGTAGGGAATAAGTTGGGTTAGGATTTGAATGAAATATTGGGAGAAATAAGAAGAAATGGGTGGTTTGGTGCTTGTTTAGTTTTGTAGGATAAAGATTTATTCTATATTATGAGTTAACATTGTATTCAATTGTAGCAGATGGCACACGTGATACATATGTAATTCAAATAAATAAGAATAAAAGAAAATAATAATAAAATTAAGATTAAGTTTGACAAGTTGAAAAAAAGTCAAAAAGTTACTCAAAAAGTTAAAAAGTTATCACTATTTACCAAAAGTTAAAAATTACGACTGCACAACTCCCAATCCTAATTTTCTCCTACACACTAATTTATACAATTTTTTAATACACAACTTTAATACACATTTTTCCATAAAAAGTCAAAAAGTTAACCCAAACATTCATATTTTTTTCCTCAATTTTTTAGTCCAAAAAGACAAAAAGTGCACTTATTTAGAACATTCCAAACAACCCCTAATATTATAATGTGTGTTTTAGCTTAAGTGGTATAAATCTTCTTATTTTAAAACCTATGGTTATGGGTTCAAGCCTTACCGACCTCTTTATGTATTTTTTTAAAAAAATAAAAAATATTACTACTTGACGTAAGGAGAGTAAAGTTTCACTAAACTTTCACTTAATAGAATAGTATAGTATAGTATAGATAGACAGATAGTAATAAGGGGCTCAACTTTTATTTCACTTTGAAAATTAGTGACATAGGAAAATTGGGAGATTGACTAATAAATCCCATATTTTGAACTTGTAATCTATATAATTCCATATTTTTTTTTTGTGATTCATTTAGTCTTTTTGGATGCGTAATGACTCATTTGCCCGCCACATTAGTGTCATATTTGGAAAAAGTATACTAAAGAAGTTTTTGTGTCACATCATACCCGCGTGTTAGAGTGTCACATTTGGAAAAAGTACACTAAAGAGCTTTTAATTTTTTTTAGAGCATCACGTTATACCTGACATATCGGATTGTCACATGTCATGTTTGGGAAAAATACACTAAGGAATTTTTAATTTTTTTTAGAGTGACACATTATACTCGCCACGTTGTCACGTTTGAGAAAAGTATACTAATTTTTATTTTTATTTTTTTAAAGTGTCACATCATACCCGTCACTTTGTCTATAGCGACCCCGGTCTTTTCCTATTTGATTATTGTATCCGGACTTGGGTTCCGTTTATTCTGTCATTGTATATTTGTTGTTGTCGTCCTTTATTTTCTCATTTGGAGTTGTAGGATGTGTTGGGCAGGTTTGTTTCAGGTTGATTGGGTTCGTAAACCAAGTGTTGCTGTCCAGTTTTTGGGTTGGTTGCTCGAGCCAGGATTTGGTCGCTCGAGCGAGGTTTGTTTTTGTGTCTTCTGTCTCGATCCAGATTTTCTTCGCTCGAGCGAGCGACTGCGTCTGGTTTAGACCTGAGGGCAGTGCTTATTCGCTCGAGCGAGAGTTTCTTCGCTCGAGCGAGCGAGGTGTTTGTTTTCGAGTTCCTTGCTCGAGCGAGCATTCTGTCGCTCGAGCGTGCTCCAGGGTTGCAGACCTGGCACCCTCTGAGTCTCCCGCCGGCGAGCCCACTCCTTCAAGACTACCCGCAAATCCTCTGAACGAGCGGAGTAGGAGTACCTTGACGTCGTCGCCGGACGTGAGGGTTGGTAAGTGCTATCATGCGCACTAGACTGCTCTACGGGCGCGTCAAATCTCCAACCTTGTAACTTCTGGTGATTAAGAGGGACGGAGTGTGCCGCTGGCTCTAACTGCCTGAACGGCGGGGTTGTGTGCGCTCACTGTGGTCTCCCACTCCAGCTACACCCTTCCCTTTGACATGCTGCTTAAGATCCTCCATCTCCACCGCTATTCTCTGGATGACGGCATCTTGGTCCCTTAGCTTGTGTTCCAGACGTCTGGCGTGCGATTCTTTCCGCCGTCGGTGACCGTCTGGACTCCGAGAATGACCAAACCTTCTTCCGCGCTTATCCCGCGCATCTCTTGAATGTCCTTTTGGAGAAGTCTCCAGGTCCACCATCGGAGGAATGACGCGGTGTCCTTCTCTCCGTCTGGCTGACTCCGGGGTAACTCCGTCGATGGCGGACAACGGAATCTCTTCGTTGTTCGCCATGGACGGCGATCAGATGAGCTGGGAAAACAAGGTTTTGTCTATCAAGTTCCCACAGACGCCGCCAATTGTACGAGGAGCAAATATTCCGGCGAGCCCGTACTCCTTTCTTCCAAGCTCCCTGTCTGTCCGATCGACCTGCGAACACAACGGCGGTAAGCTACCCGGCGGTGTGTGGCCGGAAAATCCCTCCGACGGTCAAGTTAGCACACACTCAGAGATAGAGAGAGAGAGGAGAGAGTTGAATGTCTAAGTGTATATAACCAAATGATCATCTGCCTCAGCATGGGGGGCGCAGACATGCTTATATACCTTCTGCGCCCCAAATCTACTCTCATTAGTCTCTCGACACGTGGTGCTGCTATCCCATCTGTCAGCACAAATCCAATAATCACCACCTAACCAAACTGTCAGGATATCTTGGCGGAGCCCGGCAGACCGGCGGAATCACCTCGGCCTCACACGGCCGTGTTGCGCCGCATGCCCGAATGCTCACTAGCCGAGCTCCATACCGACCGAGCTCAGTTGTATTCCGGCAGAGCCGAGCTTGAAATAGGCCACGCGGGTAAAACAAAGGCCTTCCTGCCGAGTTAAAGGCGCGAGCCTTCCTGCCGAGCAATGCAAGTAGCACGGTTCCCACCTGTGCAAGTTCAAGTAGCTCGGTCTTGGGCTTTAGCCGAGTAGCCCCATCTCCGTGCAAGCCCAAAGCTATCCTGGCCCAAACGTGCTCGGCCTACAACTTGCTCGGCCCTTACCATGGCCCATTTCCAGCTCATAAAATCTCCCTCTCAAGAATAGTATAGGATAGGATAGTATAGTATAGTATAGATAGATAGATAGATAGTAATAAGAGGCTCAACTTTTATTTCACTTTGAAAATTAGTGACATAAGCAAATTGAGAGATTGACTAATAAATCTCATATTTTGAATTTGTAATCTATATAGTCCCATATTTTTTTTTTGTGATTCATTTAGTCTTTTTGGATGTGTAATGACTCATTTGCCCGCCACATTAAAGTGTCACATTTGGAAAAAGTATACTAAAAAATTTTTTGTGTCACATCATACCCGTGTGTTAGAGTGTCACATTTGGAAAAAGTACACTAAAGAGCTTTTAATTTTTTTTAGAGCATCACATCATATCCGACACGTCGGATTGTCACATGTCACATTTGGGAAAAATACACTAAGGAATTTTTAATTTTTTTTAGAGTGACACATTATACCCGCCACGTTGTCACGTTTGAGAAAAGTATACTAATTTTTTTTTTTTGAAGTGTCACATCATACCCGCCACGTTGTCACATTTGAGAAAAGTACACTAAGGAGTTTTTATTTTTTTTGGAGTGTTACATCATACCTGCCACATTGTCACGTTTGAGAAAGTACATTAAGGAGTTTTTAATTTTTTTTAGAGTGTTACATCATACCCGCTACGTTGTCACGTTTGAAAAAAATATACTAAGGAGTTTTTAATTTTTTTAGAGTGTTACATCATACCTACCACGTTGTCACGTTTGAGAAAAGTACGTTAAAGAGTTTTTAATTTTTTTTAGAGTGTCATATCAAGGAGTTTTTATTTTTTTTGAAGTGTCACATCATACCCGTCACATTGTCACATTTAGGAAAAATACACTAAGGAGTTTTTATTTTTTTTAGAGTGTCACATCATACCCGTCATGTCGTCACGTTTGAAAAAAAATACAATAAAGAGTTTTTATTTTGTTTGAAGTGTCATATCATACCCGCCACGTTGTCACATTTGGGAAAAGTATACTAAGAAGTTTTTATTTTATTTTTTTGAGTAAAAGTTTTGGAGTGCCACATTATATCCATCACGTTATCACATTTAGAAAAAATACATTAAGGAGTTTTTAATTTTTTTGGAATGTTACATCGTTGAAGTGTCACATTCATACTTGCCACATTGGAGTATCATATCATACCTATCACATTAATAAAAGCGTATTCCTGTCCACTAAAACACTACCAAAATAAAAAATATGACAATACGAAAAAAAAATTCTCCACTAATAGGACTTAATAAATCAATAGAAAAAAACTTATAATTAATTGGAGTAGTTGTTTGTGAGATAAGATTTATTGATAAATATCTTAAGCAAATTCTAGCATATTTACGATAAGTGTTATGTGATTATAAAATATAAGCATGACCGGTGTAATTATATACAAATTGTAAGGTTAATTACAATTTTTTCATATCTTAGGGGTTGTTTGATAAAGCTTTCATTTTTTTTTTCTGATTTATTTTATTTTATTTTTGTATAAAACAACTAAAAGCAAAAATAAAAAAGTGACAATGTTATCAAATGATTAGCTTCATTCTCTTTGTGATGTGAAAGTGAATGAATTTGATCAAGACTAGTCCAGAAAAATGGAAGCTGAATGGTGAATATTATTTGCTAATATTATCTTCATTTATGGAAAACTCAAACGATGTGTTATTTACAAAAATACAAAGACAATTAAGATAGACAAGTTAGTCAAATATCATGAGACTGCATAACATTAAACAAACACTTAATACGATAATAAAATATTTGACATAAAAATAATGATATGATAACGATGTCTTATGATAATAAAAATAATGATATGATAACGATGTCTTATGATAATAAAATATGAACGTCTTGAAAGTATTGGTACAGAAATTCTACAGAAAAATTAAGAATTGGTCTTTGGTCATTTCTGACCCGGGCTTCCTTCGCGTAGAGGAAAATGTCATAAGTTTTAAATTTTTTAGTAAATTATTGATCAAATGTCTCATATAAGTATATTTATGTGAAATATTTGATTATTTATTTGATAAAAAATTTTATATCCCGAATATTACCTAATTTATTTTTATTACAGCCTTACAGCCATGCTTACTAATCTCTACAGTAGCCAATAATGGCTTGCCACATAAGCAAAAATGGCCATAATTAAATGACGAGAAATTATAAGCATTTTCATATTATAGGGTCCCATCCCAGCACGCTCGTTTTAATAATAATAAAAAAATTTAAATTATACAAAATTAAACAAGATAGAAACACATTTAAGGCAGTAAAATATTTAGGAAAAATTATAACAAAAATTCTAAGGCTTTAATTTTGTCAACTTAAATTACAAAATTTTAATTTGTTTTCAATCTAAGCCATTTTTTTATTTTCAATAAATAAAATTGATAAAAATGAATATTTTTATCATTAAATTCAATGCAATGAAAATAGGTAATTAATTCAAATCGAAAACAAATCAAAAATTTATTATTTAAATTAACAAAATTGAAAATAGAGGATTTATTCTGTTATAAGACTCAAATCCTGATTTTTTTTTAATTTTTTTAAATTTTTTATAATTGTCCCAAATATTTGTATGTGTATTATACATGAATGAAGAAAACTTAAAAATTTAGAGAGACTTAGGAAAAATTAACCATTTCCAACAAACAAATCAAAAATTTATTATTTAAATTAACAAAATTGAAAATAGAGGATTTATTCTGTTATAAGACTCAAATCCTGATTTTTTTTTAATTTTTTTAAATTTTTTATAATTGTCCCAAATATTTGTATGTGTATTATACATGAATGAAGAAAACTTAAAAATTTAGAGAGTTTTGAATTCTTTGTTTTATTTTCATACTTTTTCTGTTTTAATTTAGTTACTATAGTTTTATTTATATATATTTGATAGTCACATATTATATATTTTTTGTATTATATGATTGCTACAGGTCATATAATTGACGTGCTAAGTGTTTTTATTTCAACATTAATTTGCTTCTACAAAGTGATTTTGAAACAAAGAAAATATTATATGACTAGCCTTAATTTTTTTTAACTAATCAAATCCATTTAATTTTTTTCCATCTATACTCATTCAACTAATCAAACAAACTAACCGAAACTGGGGTTGATATTGTGCCAAACACCTATATTGTGAGACTCAAGATTTAGTGTCATTTTGAGAACATGGTAAAAAGTCATATTTTTTGACAAAATATCTAAAAACGTGGCTGTCAAAAAGGTCAAAAAAACCATTTGGCAAGTGCAAAAAACGCAGACGTAAAATTACAAATTAGAGCCTATGAAAAAAAAATAAAAAAATAAATCTCTTATGTTAGGTGAGAGTATTTTGATCATTTTAATTTGATTTGACACCATAAATAAATATTAAACTAAAAAGTAAAAAGTCAGTTTTTTACCAACTTCCCAAATCACTTCCAAAAAAGCCAAAAAACTTGATAAAAAATTAAAAATTAACTTTTTACTAACTTCCCAAAACAACCCTTATTTTGTTATAACGATCAAATCTTGAAATTTTTTAATAATTTCCCTTAACGGTAACAATACATCCCACTAAAAGTAGTGCTCTAAAACACCACCAATGAGTTGGCAAGCATTTTAAATAAATAAATAAAAAAAAAACAAGACACAAGCAATGGACTCCATTCATTACCACATCACTAATAATACTTTTAGAACACCACTTTTAATGGTCTCAGTTCTTTCCCCTAAATACTTTGTTGCTTCAAATGTCTTTCTGTCCTGTTGGGTTTTGTGTCGTTTGGTCTTTTCTTTTTCCCTTTTTCAAATTACAATATCATGCTGTGATAGCATGCACCCGCAACCCATATTATAACGGGACAATTGTAAGATCTGTCATTGTTCCAACAATCAATTTATTTAAAAAATTTATAATGATAAAAAATATTAAAAAAACACACCAAAGATTTATAAACGGAAAAAATTATCAATCTTTACCACCCAAAAAAAAAAAAAAAAGAAAAATCATTTAACATGTTATGGCTCCGTTTGGGAAGTTGAGATTTGGGCTTTTTTTGGGCTAAAATAGTCATAAAAAAACAAAATAGGCTTTTTAGCCCAATAAGATAAAACCTCACATCCAACTCATAATCATTATATTCTTTTTCTAAAAAAAAATTAAAAAGTCAAAAAGCTATTCCCAAACGAAGTTTTTTAGCCTTAGACTAAAATAACCAAAAAGCCAACTCACTTTCCAAACGAACCCTATATATTAGGGTGCCTAACTAAAATAACCTAATTGGGTCATTTATAAAGGGGTAATTTGGCAACCCAGTTAAAAGTTAACTTTTAGTTTTTAATCTACTTCGGATCATATCATGTTTTACATTTTTTATACACAAAAAAATAAAAAAATAAAAAAAACAATCAAAAAATTAAATTTTTGCCAACTTCCTAAATCACTCTGAATACTTTTACATTATAGTATTGTATGATGTGATAGAAATGTGTAATGTGCAAGTCCCATCAATTTCTCTCACATAGGGTAAAAAGTACGAGTCTAGATCATCTGCCATGGTTTCCTGCGGTGGTCTCCAAAACGACGTCGTTTTATTTAGTGATTTTTTTTTTTAATTCAAAAATTTCATTTCCCCCATTTCCCTCATTTTCTATTCTCTGTATCATCTTCTTTGCTTTGCACCATCAATCTGAGTCAATGAACCCTAGCAAAGAGAGAGAGGCATCGTAAAAGGCGACTGAAAGTCGGAGTGAGGAACTGAAAGAGAATGAACGCGAACTGAGAGAGGAACTGAGAGACAAAAGAGATGGCAGAGATGGAGGAGGAACGCGATGGTGAAGGAGCAACGCAAAGGATCGCGGATGACGGTGAATCCAGCGGCGATGCGATGGCGGGAAGGCGACATTGCAGCGACGGTGAGGTTTATTTCATCATCTTGTTATTATATGTATATATATAGAGAGAGAGAGATTTGTTATTGATTTTGGTTTGGTTCAGTCACTTAATCTGTTGGGGATTCATATATATTCACTCACTGAAGTGGGTTTGGTTCACTCATTGAAATGGATTCACTCACTGAAGTAAGTAAATTTGATGTTATATATATATGTAATTCAATTTTTTGGGGATTCATATATAAATTATATTTGATTATTGGGTTTGATATATTTGATTCTATATAAATTTGTTGTTCTATATATAACAGATTCAGATTTTTGGGGATTCATATATGAATTATATTTGACTCTTGGATTGGATATATTTGATTCTTGGGTTTGATAGTTAATCACATTGATCTGTTCTAGTGGATTCATATTTGTTGTTAGATAGTTAATCACATTTATTTGTAAATATTATTTTTTGATTCATATATTTATTTGGGGATTTATATAATTTTCTTCCATTATATATATATGTGATTCAGATTTGTGCAATTCACCCCCAGAACCTACAATTCAGTATAAATGTGGCTTACATATATGAGAGAGGTGTAAAAAATAGCAAGAATAGAGAAAATGATTATTAATGATATTGAATTGTAGGTAATGGAAGAAAATAAAATTGTTGATGAGTTGGCCAATTGTGGTTGGAAGCTGGAAGTGGAAATGCCATTTGACGCTGAACAAGTTGCATATGACTTTTACAATACCTATGGAGGAAATGTGGGTTTTAGTATTAGGAAGGTCTATGCAAACAAGAACAAACATACGAAGGAGATAACATCACGGATGCTTGTATGTTACAAAGAGGAAAGTCGGGGTATTGACAAATGAGATCTACTTGTCAAAAATTCGAGACAAGAGGTAAGATGTGATTGTGGTGCTCGATTTAGTATCAAGTTAGATAGAATTTCAGGAAAATATATTGCTTGTGATTTTGTTGAACATCATAATTATGATCTTGTGCCTCAAGATTGTATTCATATGTTGCCATCCCAAAGAAAAATATCTACCACCTAAGCAATTGAAGTAGAATTGGTTTCAAAATCTGGAATTCCTCTTAGGTCTGCTTATGAGCTATTTGGTAAGAAGTCTGGTGGAAGAGCATCACTTGATTTCACGAAATTGGACCAAAAAAATTACTTAAGATCAAAAAGACAAAAAGATTTGGAATATGGAGAAGAAGGTAGTGTGTTGCATTATTTTTGTAAGAAAACTGTGGAAAATCCATCCTTTTTTTATGCAGTCCAATTAGATTGTGAAGAGCAGATAAATAATATATTTTGGGCCGATGCTCAAATGATCATGGACTATGCTTAGTTTGGTGATGTAGTGACCTTTGACACTATTTACAAATTAAACAATGAGCATAGATCTTTTGGATCATTTGTTGGATTTAATCATTATCGAGAAACAATTATATTCGGTGCAGAGTTGATGTATGATGAGACTGCTGAATCTTTTACATGGTTGTTTCAAAATTTTATGGAGGCAATGTTAAACAAAGTTCTGAAAACTATTTTCACAGATCAAGATGCTGCGATGGCTAAGCCCATTCCAATTGTCATGCCCGATATAAACCACTGACTTTGTACGTGGCATTTGATGCAAAATGTTATCAAGCATGTAAGTTCGATTTTCGATGATGTAGGGGTCAAGGCTATGTTTTCCAAATTTATGCATGACATTGATGATGAAGAAGAATTCCGAATACAGTGGGACCAAATGCTTGATAAGTATGATGCATACGAAAATCATTGGTTGGAGTAGACTTTTCGCGTGAAGGAGAAATGAGGATGGCCATATATTATGAATTCTTGGACAGTTGGAATGAGTATTACTCAACTTAGTGAATCCTTCAATGCATTTTCGAAGGATTATCTGAATTGTGACCATAACTTGATGGAGTTCTTCATGCATTTTGAGAGGGTGCTTTATGAGAAGAAGTGTAAGGAATTGGAAGTCGAGTATAATTTGTCCCAAAAATTGTCGACGGTTTTAATTCTAACTTTGATGTTAAAGCAAGTGGTAGAGATTTACACAAAAACAATTTTTGAGGAATTCCAAAATGAGTATGTGCAGTCTAATGAAGCATCCATTATAGGCACTATTAATGATGGTGAGAGCACCATATTCACAATAAGAATAGTGGTAGATGGAAAAAAAGATAAGATTGTGAAAAGAAGCTAAGAATATGACAATGGATGGAGGTGGTTCTTTGAGTTGTAGTTGTAGGAAGTTTGAAGTAAAGGGCATACTGTGTCGACATTGTATGAAGGTGCTTAGAGATATATTCAATGCAAAGGAACTTCATCCACAATATATACTCAAACGATGAACTAAAAAAGCAACGGCTGAAAGTGTGAAAGATAGACGTGGATATGAAGTGAAGGCTGATGTGAAACTACATCAAAGTGACCGATATCGGTCATTAATGACCAAGTTTAGAGCAATAGTGAGTAGAGCCGCTGAAAGTGAATAAACTTATCAGTTGTCAGTTTCAAAAGGTAAAGAATTGAGTGTAATGGTTGAAGACAAATTAAGTATCCACATTTGTGGTCAAGTGGAGGTAATTGATTTGAGAAATTCGTCAAGCAACACATGCCCACAGAGTGATGAAGTAGATTGTCTAATCCAAGCTAAGGGACTCAAGAAAAGAGAATCAACTAGTAATGGAAGAATGAGGATCAAAGGCGGGATGGAAAAATCTATTGCAAAGAAGAAAATGATACAATCTAGTCAGGTTTTGACATGAAAAATTGCATATGTTTAAAATACACTAGATTAATAAACTAAAACAATGATTTTTTTATTAATGACCCACTTTTATTATGGTTTTTCGTTGTATGTAGGGTGCCGCTGACTATACTCCTTAATGTGAATCTCAACCTCCTTTCGGCATGGGTAATAATTCTATTCAGGTAATATTTAATAGTAATGTGGTCTTTATATGGTTAGTTTTATGAATTTCTTTCATTTAGTCCGTTCACTAGTATGAAATTATGAACTATCCAGATGGCATTTAATTTTTGTTATCTTTAATTGGTTTGCTTGGCAATGTAGTCGGGTGCTGCTGTTTATACTTTTCAAGGTGAATCACAACCTCGTTTCGTTACGGGTAGTAATTCTATTAAGGTAATATGTAATAGTAATGTGGTCTTTTTATGGTTAGTTTTATGAATTCCTTTCATTCAGTCCATTCACTAGTATGAAATTATGAACTATCCAAATGTCATTTAATTTTTGCTATCTTTAATTGGTTTGCTTGGCAATGTAGTCAGGTGCTACTGTTTATACTTCCCAAAGTGAATCACAACCTCATTTCATCATGGGTAGTAATTCTATTCAGGTAATATGTAATAGTAATGTGGTCTTTTTATGGTTAGTTTTATGAATTCCTTTCATTGAGTCTGTTCACTAGTATGACATTATGAACTATCCAGATGGCATTTAATTTTTATTATCTTTAATTGGTTTGCCTGGCAATGTAGTGGGGTGCTGTTGTTTATACTTCCCAAGGTCAATCACAATCTCGTTTCATCATGGGTAGTAATTCTAATCAGGTAATATTTATTTGTGTGCAAGCTTTTAAGAAAATGTTAAATAATGTTTCTTTTTTTTTTTTCAAAATTTTTGTTTACATACTTTATATTGGTTGTACTTAGGATCATGGTGTTGGTGTCTATCTTTCTTAATCACTACCTCGTTTCGTTATGGGTAGTAATTCTAATAAGGTAATATTAATGTTGAATAATGTTTCTTTTGTTTTTCAAAATTTTTGTTTACATACTTTATATTGGTTGTATTTAGGATCATCGTCATGGTGTCTATATTTCTCAATTTCAACCTTGACCTCAAGTTCTCATAGGTAGTACAAGTGGTCCTCCTCTTATGTATGGTATATATGATGTGAGTTATCATTGGTTACATAGTTTACATTAAAAAGGTAGTATACATTGTAATCAAAGTTTAATAGATGGTTTGATCTATTGCAGGGAAATAACATGCCTCAGTCAATGCCTTTTGTCTATCCCACCCATAGATTTTTTAAGGAGTTGCTTCGAAGTATAAGTGTTCAACACTTTGCAGTCCAAGTCTCGCAAGTGTCACATAGTCCTGCTGACAGTCATGTAGATGGACATCCCTGAGAAGTTCATTTTATCTTCATTTGTTTTGGACAGATGTATTTTGTGTTGGACAGATTTGGTTTGGTTTATTTTGTTTTGGACAGATTTATTTTGTTTTGAACAGATTTTGATTGATTTATTTTTTGTTGGACAAATTTGGACAGATTTATTTTGTGTTGGACAGATTTGGACAGATTTATTTTGTTTTGGATAGATTTGGACTGATTTATTTTGTGTTTGACAGATTTGGTTTGGTTTATTTTGTGTTGGGCAGATTTATTTTGTTCTGGATAGATTTGGACAGATTTAATTTGTTTTGGACAGATTTGGACTGATTTATTTTGTGTTGGATAGATTTGGTTTGGTTTATTTTGTTTTGGACAGATTTATTTTGTTTTGGACAGATTTTGGACTGATTTATTTTGTGTTGGACAGATTTGGTTTGATTTATTTTGTGTTGGACAGATTTATTTTTTTCTGGATAGATTTATTTTATTTTGGACAGATTTGGATAGATTCATTTTGTTTTGGACAGATTTATTTTATGTACTTGTTTTGGATAGATTAATTTTGCTTTGGACATGAATGAACTACCAAGTCCCATTTGTGTCCAAGGCCATTTGTACAAATGAACTACCAAATCCCATTTGTATTGCAAACAACAGAGGGCATAGATTTATTTCACAGGTGCAGAAAGCAAAGACCTATCTTGATAAGAACAAGTATGACCAACAATAACAATATAAAAGAATAAATGAAAAGATTGAATCAGCACAACTTTCATTGACATAAACAAAAAAAAAGCACATCACATTCGTCAAGCATAGGTAATTTCATTAAGCTTTACATATCAAAACTCATAGTTTAAGGTTTATTAAATTGAAAACACAAATACAACCACCAAAAAAATAAAAAAATAAAAAATAAATAACTACAAGGTTACATTCATTTCAGTAGTGCTATTAGCATGGTAAAACCAACAAACACTATGGTTGTCAACATAATCAGTTTCATAGCTTTTTGGTTTGTCTCAACTCATTCCAATCTGTTTATAATTTCATTGATTTTGTCAAAATCATAATCATAGCCTCTCTCATCTTCATTCTTCATATAACTAGCTTTACTTCTCCTTTGGATATTTGATGCATGCCTAGTCGGAGCCGCTCCCCACGCAAAGTACTCGCACATCTTATCTGTACACTTGAAATACAGCCTCCATGGATTTTTCTCTGATTCTGATATGAATACTACAACTTTTTTTCCATAATTGCATCTTTTATTTTGCAAATATCTAGCATCAATGTTTGAACCCATTGACATGATCCTAGTAAGAGCATTTTATGACACAATCAGTCCATTACAACTTAAGACAAAATTCAAACAAAGATGTAAAATAAAACAATAATCAATGATTTGTTTAGTCCATACATTCAAACAATCAGTTTAATAGTGTTGGGAGTGTAGTGTTGATAGTTCAAAAAATCTCAACCTATTTCTTCACCTTTAGTATAGAATGTATGTCCGTGTTAATAGTTCAAAATAACCATTGTCTTTCTCTCTTGTTTGCTAATATTTATGAAGTAGAAGACTTCACACATTTTTCAGTCATTTTCAAGTACACCACTTGATTTGTTTAGCATGTTTGTTACTCACATTGTCTGGACTTCAAAGTTTTATTTATATATTTATTTTTAAATTAGGAGTATGGTGGAGCATTAATGATGCGCACTTTATTTCATTAAAACAAATAAAGGTTGAGATTTACAACAAGAATTCTCTTCTCCCTTTATTTTCTTGTGTTTTTTCATTCTTAACATTTTATGAAAAGAGTGGTATGAAAAAGTGGTTCATGAACATTTTAGAACCGTAAAAAAGTGGTTCATGAACATTTTAGAACCGTAAGAGTGGTACGAAAAAGTTAAGTTTGAATGTTCATACCACTCTTACCACTGCTAAGTTAGAGTGCTCACTAACACTGCTGCCAATTCAAGCTTAACAGTCAAACTAATATGAAAAAGTCAAGTTTGAATGTTCATACCACTCTTACTACTACTAAGTGAGCATTCATGTTCATGTTCATTCTTAACATTCTTAATGCCTCATGTTCGTGTTCATTCTTAATGCCTCATGTTCATTCTTAATGCCTCATGCCTCATTCTTAACATTTTTCATGTTCGTGTTCATTCTTAATGCCTCGTGTTCATTCTTAACATTTCATTTCCTTTTGTTTCCACTTCCCCTTATATTAGAACTCTATATTTCTGGGTTAGGAAATCTTTACTTTTTAAGCTATATGAAATTTCAATTTCATTTGGAAACATGATGCATTCTTAGCTTACTCATAACAGAGTAGGTATTTGAATAGATTCTTAGCTTATTGTTGATAAAGGACCTTTGATAGTAAAGAAGTAAGCCTCCCTACTGCTAAGTGGAAACAAGTTAACAGTGGTTCCCTCAACATTCTATGGGCAAAGAAGAAGAGGATTCTTGAGGCCCAGATTAATGTCATTATTCCAACTTAAAAAGATGAAGCCCCAACGAAAATTTGAGACGCCGAACTGAGACAGAAACCGGAGAATGTAAGACATGATGAGAGGAAAAAAATCAAATGTTGATGAAACAAAAAAATTGGGAAAAATTGAATAGATTAAACACAAATTTGTTTCCACAACAAACCCTAGATCATCAAAAAAAATTGAAAAAAAAAAATTCAAATCAACAATAAATCCATTTCTACAACAAACCCATCAAACTCAATAAATCAAACCCATCAAATCCAATAAATCAAACGCATCTATTTTTTTGAACAACAAATCAAACTATGGCAACAAATCATATATATATATATATATATAAGAGTAAAAAAAATGAGAATGAAAACGAAGGGACGAAGGGAAAAAAATGAGAATCAACAAACGGACCTCGTCGCCGTCGCCTCCCCCTCTTTGTCTGTCTCCTGCTGTTTCCCCTCGCCTCACCACTACCGCCCCTTTCCTCGCTGTAGTCGCCTCGCTATTCGTCTCACTATGGTTCAAACACCAGACAATAAAAAGTGGCTGAAGAGCAAAATATAAGAAGTGAGAGAAAAAGAAAGAAAGAAAGAAAGAAAAAAAGAAAAAAAGAAAAAGTGGTTCAAAACGACGTCGTTTTGAACCACTTTTTAAAGTCAAGTTTGAATGTTCATACCACTCTTACTACTACTAAGTGAGCATTCATGTTCATGTTCATTCTTAACATTCTTAATGCCTCATGTTCGTGTTCATTCTTAATGCCTCATGCCTCATTCTTAACATTTTTCATGTTCATGTTCATTCTTAATGCCTCATATTCATTTCTAACATTTCATTTCCTTTTGTTTCCATTTCCCCTTATATTAGAACTCTATATTTCTGGGTTAGGAAATCTTTACTTTTTAAGCTATATGAAATTTCAATTTCATTTGGAAACATGATGCATTCTTAGCTTACTCATAACAGAGTAGGTATTTGAATAGATTCTTAGCTTATTGTTGATAAAGGACCTTTGATAGTAAAGAAGTAAGCCTCTCTACTGCTAAGTGGAAACAAATTAACAGTGGTTCCCTCAACATTCTATGGGCAAAGAAGAAGAGGATTCTTGAGGCCCAGATTAATGTCATTATTCCAACTAAAAAAGATGAAGCACCAACAAAAATTTGAGACACCAAACTGAGATAGAAACTGGAGAATGTAAGAGAGGATGAGAGGAAAAAAAATCAAATGTTGATGAAACAAAAAAATTGGGAAAAAATTGAATAGATTAAACACAAATTTGTTTCCACAACAAACCCTAGATCATCAAAAAAAATTGAAAAAAAAAAAATCAAATCAACAATAAATCCATTTCTACAACAAACCCATCAAACTCAATAAATCAAACCCATCAAATCCAATAAATCAAACGCATCTATTTTTTTGAACAACAAATCAAACTATGGCAACAAATCATATATATATATATATATATAAGAGTAAAAAAAATGAGAATGAAAACGAAGGGACGAAGGGAAAAAAATGAGAATCAACAAACGGACCTCGTCGCCGTCGCCTCCCCCTCTTTGTCTGTCTCCTGCTGTTTCCCCTCGCCTCACCACTACCGCCCCTTTCCTCGCTGTAGTCGCCTCGCTATTCGTCTCACTATGGTTCAAACACCAGACAATAAAAAGTGGCTGAAGAGCAAAATATAAGAAGTGAGAGAAAAAGAAAGAAAGAAAGAAAGAAAAAAAGAAAAAAAGAAAAAGTGGTTCAAAACGACGTCGTTTTGAACCACCACAAGGGCCACCGTAGAAAACTACAGCAGAGGATCTAGACTCAAAAAATAGAGGTGATAAACGAATAGGTTTGAATCAATAACGCTATATGTATCAATTAATATATTAATTAGTATATTAATGGACGATGTGTCATAATGTTAAGGATTTTTTATATTTGTAATTTGTATAATGGGTGAGATCAATAATAATGTCATAATGTATGTTGTTACACTAGTTGGTATACTATTTGGTACATATAGCACCATCGGATTTAAATTGATTAAAATGGGTATTCATTTAAAATAATGTAATTCAAATTCATTAATCTTTGACTTTTTAAAAAAAAGATATGTAGAAAAGTAAAGAGAGTGATATGATAATTTATAATATTTTTTGACTTTTTAACTAAAATATATAATTGTCAAACGAGATTTTGAAGAGATTGAATTTAATACGAGTTGAATAAATGAATTTAGTCAATCTATTTACGTTATCAATTTTCTTTGGTGGCGGTGATGAAGTGGCAAAGATCGTGATATTAGAGATGGAGTGGCAGCTACAATAGCAATAGAGTGGTGGAGGTAATGGTCAATGGTCATTGTAGGGGCGTGACAGTAGTGGAGAAAATGATATTGATTCAAATGGATGTCAAATTTATTTAAATTTAATTTTAGGTTTATCTTGGTAATTAGAAAAAAAAAATCAGTTAATAGTTTATTTGGATTGTATCATCTCTTTACTTTTTTTTATTTATACCTTTTTTAAAAAAATTCAAAAAATTGATTTTTTCATACTTTTCAAAATAGGCCTTAATCGACTTTATAATGAGCAATACATTTAAACTATTTATTGATTTACACTGGCCTTGTTTGGCAAGTGACAATATAGTCAAAAAATCACTATAAATTATCACACAACTCTCTTTACTTTTCTGTATATTTAAAAAAAAAATTAAAAAACTAACTAAAATAGCTACTTTGCAAATGAGTCCAAATAAGTTTTACATAGGTGTAATTGGATAGATTCATGTATTTAGATTAAGTTTGACACCCCTAGCAATAAGAGTGTCTCTAACGATACATCGATTTTTTCATTAAATTTGAGTAAAAGTTTTATTTGATATCAAATACTTTAACGGAGGATTTTAGAGTTTCATCAAAACACCGGTCGATTGGGCGAATGTTCAACCAGTCGACCGACCAGTGTAATTTTTTTTTTTTTTTTGCCTTGAGTTGGTTGATTGGCCAGTGCAGTTTTTTTTACAAAATTTTGCCTTGAGATAGTCATCCGGAAGAACATCCATGGGGACATCCGCAATGACAATGAACAGTGATTTGATAAAAGACACATTTGTCTTCAGTCTAGTGAAAAAAAAAGTGATTCTCAATTTGATACCTATTTGATGCAATCGTTGGAGCAGGAAAAGAACTCATTTTTCATCAAATTCAAATTTCATGAAAGCTTTAGGTAATCATTGGAGATGATCTATAACACAGTCTATATAGATTGTTTGGGAATTTTTAAAGAAGTCATGTTTTTGTTTTAATTTTGTTTTTTGTTTTTAATAACCTTTTTACAAAATTATGTCAATTTTTACGAATCTATAAAGTAAAAAAAAAAAATTAAAAATAAGAAAATAATAAAAATCCAAAATAAACTATAAAAATTCACACTATGTTTGTTTTTATTTTTTATTTTTGGAGAATATTTTTTAACCTTTTAAAAATTTACAAAATTTCTGACTCGTCTGGTTGAAAAGAATTTAAAATTTTAATTTTTTTTTCAAAAAATCACTAAAAACAAAAATAAAACCAACAAAAAGTTGACCAAAAAAGTAACTCCAAACAACTAAAAATATTATGGTACAAACCCCTCAAATATACATCTTATAATTAAAAAAAGAAAGATTAACACTTGAGAACTTCAAAATGGGTGACCCCCAATTGATCCACTACCACTTATTATGTATTTTTTTTTGTTTATCTGTCTCTCCCTCACAGGTGCGTGGGGTTGAGTTTTGTGAAAGTCTATATCAAAACCAAAAAAATGAAATAATTTCATAATTTTTTAGTCATAATTTTAAAAAAGAAATTCATAACTAAACACAATTTGAGACATAACTAAAAATCATATAAGTCATAACTAAAATAATGTTAAGTAAAGAAAAAAATAATATAATTAAAAGTGTATATAATACACCCCTTTCAAGTGTTTGGATATTAAGGTCAAGTTTGGGAAGTGTAAAAAAAGTCAAAAAGTTATTCAAAAAGTTAAAAAGTTATCATTATTCATCAAAATTCAAAAATTATGCACAACTCCCAATCTTAATTTTCCTCTCCATAGTAATTTATACAATTTTTTAATACACATTTTTCTATAAAAAGTCAAAAAATTAACCCAAACATCCATATTTTTTTCCTCAACTTTTTAATCCAAAAAGATAAAAAGGACACTTATTTAGGACATCCCAAACAACCCCTAAAATTTTCCCAAACAACTTCATTTCTATATTTTCATTTATTCTCATTCAAAAATGCTTTAGACCACTAATTAGTGGTGGCTCTAATGATGTGGCAGTAGGTCTCACCAACTGCCACATGTGTTTTGTGCCTTGTTTTTTTTTTTTTTTTTTTTTTCAATTGCCACCTCACTAGTGGTGGGATTAGTGATGATAAATTAGTGGTCTATAGTATTACTCTAACATTTTATTTCACTAATTTAAATTTAAAGAAAGATTGTCAGTACGTTAAATGGACGTTAAGTATGGAAACGACTACGGTTCAATTAATACTAATCGGACATGGAGAGAGACTTTTGCCTAATCGGACATACAGAGAGACTTTGTTTGGTTGACTATTATGTGGTGGAAAAAAAAATTTAAAAATTTATTTTTTTAAAAATTATTGAAAAAAAAAATTAAAATAACTTTTTCCTCCATTCCATATTGATCGATTGCTTATTTTCTTTTTTTTCTCTCTTTTGATCACATTCTACACATCATTTAATCACTTTTCTCTCTCACACCCATTTGTTCAGTTATAAAAAAAATTAAATAATCTCATACTCTAAAAGTCCAAAATTATTTTTAAAAAATATAATTAAACAAAATTTTAAATTTTGTAAACTCTTTTTAAAAAAACCAAACATGACCAAAGTGTCATGCCCATTTGAAATTAAAAGATATTATTCCCTCCGTCATAATTTATTTGTCTGTTATGAGGAATCCGACTTATTAATGAAACAAATAATTATTACACGTCAATTTAGAATTTAAAATATTTTTACCATAATATTTTTCGATTTTAAATTTTAAAATGTGTTGGTACTTGTGTATAATGGACAATTTTTAAAAATTTAAAAATTTCAATATCCAAAATAAAAAATGGACAAATATGTTAAAATGGATCAAAATAAAAAGGTGTATAAAAAAAAATTGGGACAGTGGGAGTAATTAGGCCCCGACCACAAAAAAAAAAAAAGTCATTTATTTTTTTGAAATTTTTTGTCTTTAGTGATTTTTTTTGAAAATTATGTCAAATTTTTTTTATTTTTCGATCCATTTTGTTGAAATGAATTTAAAAAGTATATTTAAAAAAAAATTCCAAAAAAAATACTAATTTTGACTTATTTTTGTCTTTTCTAATTTTTTTTTTTAAAAAAATTATATATTTTTGATTTGTCAAGCTAAATTTAAAAATCTAAAACTTTTTAAAAATTTTTAAAAAAGTACCAAAAATCAAAATAAATAAATAAAAACAAAAAAAAAAAAAATCCAAAAATACACTTCCTAAAACATCCTTTCGTAAAGAGAGACTCGTGAATATCTTGGGTCACGGCTTTGACTGTTGTTCAGTATCTTTCTCTCTCTTAAAAAAAAAAAAAACAAATAAATAAATAAAATTGTAACAGTTAGTCACTGCCCTAGAAGTCTCCGCGAACCTTCCCTCCATATCTGCCCCCTCCCTTTAACTCTCTTCTCTTTCAAACCTCTCTCATCACAACTCCCTTATCGAAGACATCACAGGCTCCAACTCTTCTCTCAAACTCTGTGCCTTGGTATCATCAATCTTCATCTTCTATCTTTGCTTAATCCTTCCATTTTTCACTTGTTACTCCAATTATCATACTTTTGTGTCCTAATTTTGCTTTGTTTCGGTTTAATTCTTCTCAATTTTGCTCTCTATTATATTCATTTGCTTGATTCTGTGTTCGTATCCTATTTGCGTTCAAATTGTGCTTTTCACTGTGGAAATTTTAGTCTTTTTGATTATATATAGGATGATGAAAGAGTGAAAATTTCATTTCCCCCCTTTTTTTGCTAATTGGAAGTGAACAAGTTTTTCGTTGGCTCTGTCCTTGAAGGTTTTGGGTTCTTATAGCATGTTTGATTCCATTACCAGGAACTGTATTTTTTAAAAATAAATGTAGGAAATAAAATGACATGGAAATAAAATCACTGGGTCTTTTATTTTGTTCAGGATTTCTTCAATATGAAAAAAAGAATAAGATGTATTTGTCTTGTTTTATTTTCTTCTTCATCTTCTTGTTTGTGCGTGTGTTTAGTGAAGCAAAACGGTAAGGAATAGTGTATTATTGAAAAATGCTTGTTGTTCTATAGTTTTCGGAAAGTTTGATGGTGAGTTTTGAGAAAAAAACAATATGTTTGTTTCTTTATTTTAGGTTTTTAAATTTTAAACAGTGGGGTCTTGCTGTTGGAAGTGTTTGTTAGTATGCCAATGGCTTATACTAACTTTGGAACCTTGGGGAAATATATATTACTTGTCATTTTTTTTATTCCAATTTGGGTTTTAGAACTGCTTGATGTAGCTTTATCTGCTTGTCATGCTTTAACAGTATAGTTACTTATATCAGCGGATTACCTATCACTAAAAATCGTCTGTCTCTTTCATGAACATGTATGTAGAAATATATTTTTACCATAAAACTGTTGGTGAAAGATGGTTAAGGTATCATTGCTTGCCTTGAAGAAAATGGTTTCTATCTCTTTCATTGTCATTTTTCAATCATATGAACTTCTGTATTGTTAGTGGCTGTGTTTCTTTCAATGTGATTACGACCTCTTCTTTATAAATCAGGTTTTTATACTGCACGGGATGGACAAGTTAGCTTGCAGTTGCGAAAAATGGAGATGATCTAATACGGAGCTTTTATCATAATACATCTCCAGGGATTGACATTCATCAGTCTCTGGATGATGTACTGGTAGCAATTGGTGTATCAAGACTCTCCAAATTATTGTTAGTATCTCAGAGATTGATAATCTATTTTGGACACTGTATCATATGTAAGCTGAAGTGATGAATTCCCCGCAAGAGAAGTTTGTGAGGTTAGTTTTTTTTTTAACCCTTTGTACCCTCTATTCACCATGTTCATGTACTGTGTTTGATCCTAGGTCTTAATTTTATGTACTGTTAGATAGCATCTTCTTCCTATGGGAGGAAATAAATCATAAGAAGTTGAGTTTTGTATTGTATTGAATATTGAAAGTCATTTTGCTAGCCAAGGAAAGATTTGATACAGCAAATGGTTATGTGATATTATTGAGGTAGCAGCAAGAAGGACAAGATGGGAATAAGTGCTCAATATGACTTGGTTGAGACAATGGCAAGAGAGAAGGATCTGACAGCTTGAGATCAATCTCCCTTCCCCTCTTTCATGATCAAATCAAGAAGTTTTTATTCCAAGAGAACAAGCAGTCGCTGAAAACCAGTGACTGCATCTGTAAAACGGAGCTTATGTTTTAGGTGAAAACGATAAGGAAACCATATTAAGAAGTGAGTCGATCAATTACGTTTGACATTATGGTCAATGATGCAATTTAAGATTTGGTCACGAGTAAAGCTTAAAGGTAGCTAATTCTTGAGGCTGATTCCAAGAAGGCATATTTTTATTGTTGTGAAATGATGATGAGGACCATGGATTGCTTTCTAACATATGTGATATATTTGAAGCTTTGATGTCAAGACTAAAATTTTTGTATGGTGATATCAACATTGTAGGCCCCTCAAGGCGATGTTCTAGGCACAAGTTCAAGGGTGTTAACTAGGCCCTTTGACACTTATTTATCAAAAAAAAAGAAAAGAAAAAAGCTAGGCCCTTTGATACTTTAAAGTCTTATATACTTGATGGATCTTATTTAATAATGGTTTTTATGTGGACTAGTCTCATATCATAGACTATATAAGAGGATTATATATTTGCGTTTAAATTTTTTTTTTTCATGATGAAAATTCAATTGAAAACTTGTTACTATGAAGCGTTTACTTGAAGGGCATAAAGGTATAGGCATAACTTTTGCAGTTGGTTATTTAGTAATGACCTGCTTATAATAATAAGTGCACCAACCTCTTACAGACCTTGATGTTATGCTCAAAGCCTTCTTTCACCAACTTCTAGTTATTATCTTATAGTTTTTTCCGCAATTTTTTACTACTAATGTCCTGTCTGGTACTGGATTGTGGAAGATATTGCAATAAGAGGGTTACCTGGTCAAATGTAATTTGAAGACCTATAAGCTCACTGCAATTGCAATGATTTTTGTTGGTAGTGGTGGATGGTAAATAAATAGTTTCTCTGAATTGTTTCCTTAAGTTTTAGGTCATCCAGGTTATGCCAGTCAGTGTTTGGGTGTTTTCTTCTCTCTTCAAGTTTTGGTTATTTTTTTAAACAGCTTTTAGCATAGCTGAAGACCACGTTTTCCTTTCCTTTGGAGTTGATGTTCAAAATGATGTATGACTCCATTTGTATTCTAGTACAATTGATGCAGCTCTGGATTGATATTTGAGTTTATTATCTTCAGGTTTCAGGACTGGAAATCAGAGAAAAGTACTGAGGAGCAATTCTCTACAAAAGATGTGGTACATTCGGGGAATATTAGAACAACAATAAACTCAGTTACTGATAAGTTTCGAAGAGGCTTGGAATGTGCTTCTGAAAGGATTAGAAGCTTAAAAAGATCACTGGAATCCCGTTCTTTAAGTAGTATTGCAGTCAAAGACTTGGGTTCAAGGAAGAAAATCCTTGACCCACAAGGGCCATTTCTTCAGAAGTGGAATAAGATCTTTGTATTGTCGTGTGTTCTTGCTCTTTCTCTCGATCCTTTGTTCTTTTACATTCCTATGATCAATGATGATGAGAAATGCCTTTTGTTGGACAAAAAGTTGGAGAAAACGGCTATCGTGTTGCGGTTCTTTACTGATATCTTTTATATTATTCATATTATCTTTCAATTCCGAACTGGTTTTATTGCTCCCTATTCTAGAGTATTTGGAAGAGGTGTTTTGGTTAAAGATGCTTGGGCAATAGCAAGGAGATATTTGTCCTCGTACTTCTTAATTGACATTCTGGCAGTTCTTCCTCTGCCACAGGTACGAGAGATTTCCTGCAGCCAAAATGTGTTTTCTATAAAAAAAAATAAAAAATAAAGATTGATTGCACAAAAGATAAAGGGTGAGCCTATTGCCAGAGCAAGGTACAACTGTTCAATGCATTAACAGGTTGTACTTTGTCTGAACCCCTGCCAGATTGCTCTGACAATAGAGTTGACCAAAGAAGAGTATAATATTATTGCTTGTTTCATTCATGCAAAACTCATCTTATGATGGTTGATTAATGAGGCCTTCTTGGCATATTATGACCTCACATGTGCCCTGGGAAATTTTGTCAAAAACCAAAGATTCAATTGGACAGTTCACTTCATCCTGGGACACCGAAGTTGTGATGCCCAACTGCATGTGTGGTTGCAAATTGGGTTTCTAATGATAGTCTTTTGAAGAATTCTATTCTTTCCAAAATATAGAAATTGGAAGCAAGCTAATATCTTAGGCCCTGTTTGATTCCAGATTGTATATAAGGGGTTCAGGAGAATATGTAATACTCAGGATATAATGTATTTAGAATATGAGATGGATTATATAGTGTGGGATCACTTATACTATGTTTAGTTAGGGTAGGACACAACATGGGATAAGAGGAGGGTGATTCTTTTTGACCATTGGATGAACGATAACTCGTATCCTATGGTGGGGGATATGTAATACCACGGGGGGTGTGGTATTGTATATCCTATACTTTTGAGGGATATAATATACCACCTGATTTCATATCAGGTAACCAAACAAATGATATAAAAAAAGGTGGGATCCACATGTTTTTCTTTGTCCCCGATATCTGGTCAAAGGGGATATCCCTCGGTATATAACACAATCAAACAGGGCCTTACTGTAAATCACATTAATATTTATTTGTGTCTATTTTTTTAATCTTTCCAGGTGGTTATTTTGTTTATCATTCCGCACATGAGAGGGTCAGCATCTTTGAATACAAAGAACTTATTGAAGCTTGTTGTTTGCTTCCAATATATACCAAGGGTTCTTCGGGTTCGTCCATTGTACAAAGAAGTCACAAGAACTTCTGGGATACTCACTGAAACTGCATGGGCTGGAGCTGCATTTAATCTCTTTCTTTACATGCTTGCTAGTCATGTAAGTTTGGTCATAGTCTTCATTACATTTTTGTTGTCAAAATTACGTACGCTTTAAGCTTGACCAAAGCATATGCTCATTTAATTTTGTTTAGTTTTTCTTATTTTTGAAGGTTTAAATGGGTTTCCAGTGTACCCTATAAGTTTGATGTGTCTCTATATTATACATCCTAAAGTTTCTATAATGTGGGCATTAGAAATTCACCAACCAAAAAAAATAAAATAAAGAAGAATAAGAAGACTACTACTATTTTTATAAAAGCTAATTAGGTATTTGTGACGACAGAATTTTTTTGACTTTTTCAGAAAGCTTGGCTAACAGTCTTCTTTTCCTAAAGAGTGGCCTGCTCTTTAGGTCTTCTTTGTTATCAAGCTCTCAAGTTGGCTTATGGCATAGATCTGGTGAGGTAGAGTGGCTTTTTCAAGATAGATTTTGAGTTCTATCTTGAGAAGCTTCACGTATTTGGAAATAGAGAACCTATAAATATACCAACCCCAGTTTAGTCTTACGAATAACTTAATAAGTGGACTCCATTTGACTCCATAGAAGTATTATCAAGAATCAACTTGTACTTCTGTTCTTTCTCTTCTCACCAGTCTTTCTTATCATTAAGTGATTTGATGGTTTTTAGGTCCTTGGAGCCTTGTGGTACTTGTTTTCTATAGAACGAGAAACAACGTGCTGGAAACAAGCATGTGACAAGGCTGGAACATGTGCCAATTTTTCAGTGTATTGTGGACAAAATGCAGGATTTGGCCTTCTGAATACTTCCTGCCCCATACAGACACCAAATACTGCACTTTTTGATTTTGGAATTTTTCTCAGTGCACTTCAGTCTGGTATTGTTGGATCAACAGATTTTCCACAGAAGTTCTTTTACTGCTTTTGGTGGGGCTTGCAAAATCTGAGGTATGCATAGATGGATCCTTTGATATGCATAGTCATTTTTACTAGAGTAGTTCTAGATACTATTTTTCATCGACAAACGTAAACATTTGCTTACCGATATGAGTTAGTTTGGATAGGACTCCAAATTTTTTTAGTTGCACATGTAATGAAGTATGAGAAGAAAATAAAATTATAGGCTGTAGTTCACCTAGAATTTGTGCCATGTACACTTTTACACTGCTCGATCAGTCCTTGACTTTTTCCCTTATATGATGTTGCATTATGTATGTCACACATGCAAAGCTGGATGTTTCTTTTCACTTCTTAACTTACGGGTGGATGTTTGATGCTGGAAGAGAAATTGTACTGGCGTGATTGCATTATTTTAGATTAAAGAGTTTAATAATAGCAAAAATAGATGAATGGTTGAAAATTGAGGTTGTTATGTCAAATTTACTAGGAGTTTGTCTCTAAACCCCGTTACCTATCCCACTTCTCACAGCTGTAGGTAACATAGTGTTGTTTGAACTAGTTGGGGTAAACTCTGGGAGTCCTGTTTTCCTGGCCTGTCCTTATTTCTTGGGATTTGACATTGGTTATTGCCTTCTCAGATCTGTTACTATTCTTGACATGTGTATTAGGGTATGACACAAGTCATGACATGAGGCGAGATTCTCTGTCTGCCTCTTTCTTTCTCTCACTCATGCTTATGTATATATATGCTTCTTGTTGATATTTCTGCAATATACGTGTTTATATTTACATTTCATTTATATACGTATATATGTTTATGTCTTGTATATTTATCTATACATATGGTTATTGTTGGAAATTCCTGCCTTGGTGGTTTGGCCGGTGGCTTCTGTTTTCCTTATTTTTAGTGCCAAGTATATAACTGGTCTTATTCTATGTGATGGGACTTCTTATTTTTCCAGTTGATGAATCCAAAAATCTATAATTTTCTTACCTTTAGAGTTGCACTATAGTTGCCACTTCTAACACGAGTCTGGTAGTTTTTTTAACTTGTCAACTTATGCAGTTCTCTTGGTCAAAACCTCAAAACAAGCACCTTTGTCTGGGAAATTTGCTTTGCAGTTTTCATTTCCATCTCTGGCTTGGTGTTATTTTCATTTCTCATCGGAAATATGCAGGTTGGTTTTGAACTTTTTTATATTATTGCTCATTTTCTCTTATAGTCTGAGTTGCATGTGAGCATGAGAATCAGTGGCGTCTTAGTAGAGAACTGCACAAACGTGATTAACATTGTGACTTAGTAATCATGGGGCACACAATGGATTGTTGGAACCAAAAAATTGAGTCACCTTGAATACCTGGTCACTTATGTTTTCGAATGCTGAAAAAGTGCTTTTGTTTGGGCTGCATTTGGTGCACTAGGACCAAAAATGGTTCACAGGATCTGCCCTTGACATTGTCTTTGCAAGCCAGAATGATGTTTCTTAATTGTGGCACATTCAATAATTTTCAAAATGAAGTATATTTTACCACTCTTCACCTGGATTGAATCACTCCTTACAGGCGCATTAATCGGTCAACAACACACATGATCGTACCATCTCCAATGGTTTCCCTTCATTTTCCTTTCCTCATTCTAACTAATTTACTCCTTATGGGGTCACATTGATCAAATCATTCTTTTGTTTGGTCTATATATTGGAAAATTCAACAACTAACTCACTTTTGGTGTAACAGACATATCTGCAGTCCACAACAAAAAGATTGGAGGAGATGAGAGTCAAAAGGCGAGATGCAGAACAGTGGATGTCCCACCGTTTGCTTCCTGAGAGTCTGAGGGAGCGAATTAGGCGGTATGAGCAGTACAAATGGCAGGAAACTAGAGGTGTTGATGAAGAGTATCTGATCTATAATCTTCCAAAGGACCTTAGGAGGGACATTAAGCGCCATCTCTGTTTGGCTCTGCTCATGAGAGTGAGTTTCTTTTGCCTCTTCATTGTTATCTCTTTTTGGTATTTTAATTTTAATGTACCGTACTGTTATTATCATGAATCAAATCTCATCCATTCTTCTGGAATGTTTATAAGGTGCCAATGTTCGAAAAAATGGATGAACAACTGTTGGATGCAATGTGTGACCGTCTAAAACCGGTTCTCTACACAGAAGGCAGCTACATTGTGCGAGAGGGGGACCCAGTTGACGAGATGCTCTTTATAATGAGAGGAAAGTTAACTACCATAACTACCAATGGCGGAAGAACCGGCTTCTTGAATTCTGATTATCTCAAAGCTGGTGACTTCTGTGGAGAAGAGCTACTTACTTGGGCTCTAGACCCCCATTCTGTATCTAACCTACCAATCTCAACCCGAACTGTCCAAGCTCTCTCGGAAGTTGAAGCATTTGCCCTAATTTCGGACGATTTGAAA
Organism: Camellia sinensis; assembly: GCF_004153795.1. NCBI lineage: Eukaryota > Viridiplantae > Streptophyta > Magnoliopsida > Ericales > Theaceae > Camellia > Camellia sinensis. Next base: position 221,276 of record NW_021024492.1, on the reverse strand, counting down.
TTCGTCGCTTCTCAATTCAGGCGACTACACAGCAAGCAGCTCCGCCATACTTTTAGGTTTTACTCGCAGCAATGGAGGACTTGGGCAGCTTGTTTCATACAAGCAGCGTGGCGTCGTTATGGAAGAAAGAAGCTTGAAGAGTCTCTTTGTGAAGAGGAAAATAGATTGCAAGATGCGTTGGCCACGGATGGTGGGAGTTCACCGAGTTTGGGTGCTACCATCTACGCTTCTCGGTTTGCCGCTAATGCTCTCCGTGCTTTGCGGCGCAATGGGACCCGGAGAACAAGGTTGCCCGAGAGAATACCTCCGATCATGCTTCAGAAGCCGGCTGAGCCTGATTTCACTGCTGACGAATGATTAGTGCTGTTAATTTCTCTACTGTTTTGTCGGTCTAGGTTGTGCAAAATGTGATATTGGAAGCACACATTGATTAAATTGTTGGAGTTTCCTCGGGTGTATCATGTATGTGTATATATATACATATGTAGTGTTGTATTGTGTATGTGAATTTCCTCTTGTTTTTCTAGTGATAATTGAGTTTCCTCTACCATGGGATTTTGCTAAATACTGAAATGTTGCCCATTGCTTTTCTGCTGAAGATTGGCATTAGAGTTTCATCTGCTGACTTCTCAAATAAAGGGAACATAATTTCAAAGCAAACATTTTTAGTTCATAATAGCTGCTCTCCCAAGGTGCATTCAGTGGCAACTTTGAGAGTGAAATTACTTTCATGGACAAAACAGGAACATGAACTAGAAATTGGAAGGGTTGGGCTTGCTCAAGTTCAAATATGAACTTAAGAGCCTGTGTAGCTCATTCCATTTAAATAATCTGAACTGTTTATTTTGTAGGATTCTTAGTGTATATCAGTCATGAAAAAAATTAAGTTTATTTGATAATCGTAACTTTTCATTTTATCGTGTCTCTAAAAGATGGATGGTTTGTTTGAAAAAACGAACTTGTCTATTTTTTTTTAGAGATAAACGTCATAAAATGAAATAGTTATGATTACTGGATCGATTTAATTTTTTTTTCATGGATAATACACCCAGTAAACCTTACAAAATGAATGATTTAAATCATCAAAACACATGGTCCTCAAGTTCTCTAAAAAAGCCCAATCTAAAATGAAAAGGTCCAAGTGCACAGAGAAAACCAAATATAAGATGCACCGGGCAGTTTGTGCTCAATTCTTTTTATGCACGTATCATAACTGCTAGAAAATTGTAAGCCAGTTGAAGCAGCCACCTGCAAAATCGCAGGCATTGTTTAGCCAGCATGCCAAATTTATATGCACAAACAAATACATTTTTCCTTGGAAAATGATGTCACATGCCAAATTTCACCTGTTTTTTTATTTTTATAATGTATCATATGATTCATTATATTTACGAAATAATAGAAACCCACCATCATGACATTTGTTGTGTGAATCCAAAGATGGCATTTGTTGTGTGAATTCAAAGTGAATAACTGGTAAAATTCATCTTAGCTGATCCTGAGACAACACATTTTCTAGGTCAAGTGTTACTGTGCTCTTGGCAACTCTAAATTATATCATTTTTGAACTGCACTTTTGCTTCATTGTGAGCATATGCATGTATATATATGGCATGCCTCCAGATGGTTTTAACAGCGAAGGCTTTATTATGAATTAAAAAAAGAAAAAGCACAACACAATGCAAAATAAGGGTTTACTGAAATCAAAATAGCATCTGTTAATCGCCAACAATTTCCTTCGTTTTTTCCTCAACAAAGACAATTTTCTGGGACCTCTGTTTATTCATCAGCAAAGTTCCATCACAATCTGAACAATTAAATAACAATTTTAACAAAATAACTGATAACATCCTCAATCCACTAAACATGATGTCCCATAACCACTAGATAATAACACGAGGTCATCAATTGACACCTCAATAGCAAAAGCTCATGGCTGAATCTATGCTTGCTAAAACATCACCTTCAGTTTATTCCCAAGCAGCTGCATTTCCAACCAACCCAAAAACAAATACGGGCTGCTAAAAATCGACTATGAAACACAAATTTGTTGAGCCGGGGTTGGCGAATCACGAAGAAGCATAACCTCCCTCTTGACAAATGATGGCAAGGCAAAGGCAGCTGTGTGAATCTGTCAAGCAAGACGGGGAAAAAAATTATTGAGTTTCAAATTTTCTATACAAATTCAACTGCATGTTCCACTACATGAACAATGCTAACTTGCAACAGTAAGCCCCGGGCTTGGTATACATTATTTTTCAGGCACACGGTATACTCCCTCAGTCAAAAATTGTTTGTCGGGCACGAAAAATGAGAACACAATAATAATATATTGTACCAAACTTTTTAAATTTTTTTTACCAATTAAAAGATCTCTTTTAAGCACTTTTAATTTGTGAAAAAGAAAAAGAAAAAATGAAAATTTTGGCATTAGAATACATTATTTTTAAGTTCACATTTTCCGTACTGGACAAATAATTTGATGTCAAGGCCTTGTCCAGACCATCTACTGATATTATTTCGATATTCGTTTCCAACAAAGCCGCTATCAAGTTTAAAAGCCTACCAAAAAGAAGGGGATCCAAGAGGAGCATAATGACATCCTCTTTTTCTTTTATTTTTACATAATATAAAAGCACTTTTGCTCTAAAATCATTTGAGTCAAGCAAGCTAATCAGGCTAGCAAAAAAGAGTGAATCACTAATATATCCAAGCAAAGGAATGGATAACACAAATTATGATTTGAGCGATGGATTGTAATTACCTCAGAGTTGTAAAACTTTAGTTCTCTTCGATACTTGACTGCTCCCTCTACTTTTTCAATAGGATTGATAGGATGCATAAAATCCACAGGTGGCCCCTCCGTTGAGCATATAACAAATCCAATGACGCCACTGTATGCACAATAAAGAAACCATTTTCAAATACTCAATAGCATGAAACCTAGTTAAGAAACTTCTAGAGCTAAAATATTTTAGTAGACTAACTATGCCACTGCATCCACAATAAAAAAAACCATTTTAAAATAAGAATTAACCCATAGCATGAATTTGTTAAGAAACTCTAGAACTAAAATTGTGGAAAAAAATGAGACAATTTTTAGTGAGTTGATATTTGTACCAAGATGCTGCAGCCTGCAGTTCTACAAATTAAAAAAGAAAGGATAAATCGATAAAATTATAAACCAGACTAAGGGCTCCATAAAATCAAATTGTGAGGTAGATGGAAAACCCACACAAACATTCGCATTATAGGGTACCTTGGATATGTGGGAACGCTTGCCCATGCATAGTGGACAGAACCCTTGAATGTTTCACGGCAAATAGAGATCATATCCTGAATAAGATGCGTGTGAAGCCACATACTCTCCGCCATGTTACAAAGAACACCACCAGGTCTTAATGCTCTTGCTATTGTCTCGAAAAAAGGCTTTTCCACAAGTTCTTGGGCAGGACCTAAATCAAGAAAAGAAGCCCAACAAATAAATAGCTTTATTTCATTATGCATTTTAGGACATAAAACCCATCTCAAGTGGGCATAGAAGTTTAAATTGGACCCTAAAGTCATAGTGTTCGGAATTATATAACATCTACCCATATGCATAATCATGTGCCTATATTCCAAATAGCAGAAAAATCAAAAGAAAACTAAGATAACCTTCCATATTGTGAATACATATGTTCCTAACTTTTAAGGACTAGAAATATAAAAGAAAAACTAAGACACTTGTTCATCAATTTTTTATTTTTTATTTTTTTTTTTGCGCATAGTTTGAGATCATGAAGCATTTGTTAAGTAACATTATGAAAATAAAACAATTCTGACAGTTGTGCATAAGAAAATTTACTGAGTGATTATTTCAAGGAATCAATACTTCAAACTTTTGATGAATAGGTGTCAAAAGAATAGTCCATCAAATAATTCATTAAAAAGATTCAAAAAGCCCTAGCCTAGCCTTCAAAAAGGTACACATAATTAGATTTGCCTCCACCTAAATAAAAAGCACTGTAAAAAGGCAAATAAATAGGAAAAAGGAAAACAGGTAGAAGTGTGAATTACAAACATACCAACAGGGTCTGATGAATCAACAATAATTGCATCATACTTTCCTTCAGGTACATTCCGTAAAAATTCAATAGCTGCCACAATAATGAAAAGAAGATCAACAGGAAAGTCTAGCTATATAATCAGCTATACAATTAGGAGTGTTAATTACGTAAATTATTAATAACCTAGATTAATGGATCCATTCAAAATGGGGCAATAAGATTTCAGATGCACATATTCACTAAACTGCATATAAAAAATAATCGGAACATCTTTTCCACATACCATCACCAATATGTAGTTGCACACGAGGATCCTCAAAGCCAATAGCTAACTCAGGAAAAAACTTTTTACTAACCTATAAGCAAGAAGTTGTAGCAACATACTTGTTACATAACAAAGAACACAAATAATATCTAATCACATGAATGGGTACATCATTCACCACATACATCTATAACCATCTTATCAATCTCACAAATATCAATGAGCTCCACAGTATTATGGCGAGAGATTTCCCTAAGAACTCCACCATCACCACCACCTACAACCAAAACCTGCATCAAGTAATTCAATTAAATTTGGCACACATACCTAGGGACAAACAGAATAATTATAGATTGCATAAACATGAAGAGCAGAAGATAACTAGCTCCACCAACAATGTTTTCCTCAATCATTGGCAACTTAAATTACGAGTTCTCTTTCTACTTGTAAATATGATGAATTGAGGCTGAGAGTACATAGAAAGATTATTTGTTCACAATTTAACAATGAGACAAAAACATGGTGAATCTAATATTCAATTCTAAAATTAAATTTGTCATACAATGCCTTCAATCTAATAGAAAGAGTAAATTTTGCACACATCACTCAAATACTATTTTGTCTGAAATTCCTTGGAAAGAGTGTGCAACATAGTGATAATAAAAGGAAAACCATTTTTAAATTTTTTGTTCTTATTTTGCTACTTTTTATATTATAAAATTAAAAAATGAAAGGGTAGTAAACAGTGAGGAATATGGGCCCCTATAGACCCTGTTCCTCAACAACAATCCCTAAGGAAGAAGTCTTGTCACACTTCCCCAGTACTCCTCAAACCTCTTGGTAGATTGATAATCAAAGAGAGAATATATTTTTTTCGCCATAACAATTATGTGTAGTTGGACATTTAACTCCAAATGTATCTCTAAGTACATATGCCTATTAAAGTTCAACTACAATAAAAGAAAAAGCAAAGAATAGAAAAAAAGAAGCTGCTATGGATTCAAAAGGTTCCTTAAACTTAATTGCATTATAATTTCAATAAACTAAGTATGGCTATATGTCATTTGAAATTAAATTTGAATAAAAATAGAAACAATAAATGCATCATGAACTATGGAACCCATGATTTATGAAAATTAGGTCATGTTTGATTCACAAGATTAATAGTGAAATATTAATAATCCTATTAAATTAATGTGGTATTCACTATCCAATTGGATTAATAATCCCGCCCCTACCCCATTACTAATAATCCTACAAATTTGTTGGATTAATTATCCATTAGACTAATAATCCTAAACCAAAATGTTAAAACAAACATAGGATAATTGGGCCCACGGATTAATAATCTCAATCCCATGCTTTAATCCACCAAATCAAACATGCCCTTACAGTTTTGGGGGATTGAATTGAACAAAGGGGAAGATGAGTTATCATCTCCTGATAGACACATTCATCTTTCTCAGTCAACTGAACAATGCCATCAAGCACAAGAATTTTCCCATATGTTGAGGACTGCAAATAAAAGAACCAGTATCAGCAAGAAATTCTTAAATAAGACAATAAATGGCAGAAAAACAGAAAGCAAGTCATCACTGCAAAGACAGTCTACTACTAGGAGATGAAAATGCTGAACCTCAAAGACCAGAATTTCTTGGTACTCGGATTTATCCTTGTACAAAATCTTCTCTACTTTCATTGAGTGTGCTTCTCCTACAAGTGAAAACTCAAACTGACTTAACCATAGCCGTCGAATAATAAATCCCAAAAAACACTGACTAAATAAAAAGGGACAATTTTAATTTTTTTTTTCTTCATTTCGAAGGAACACCAGAACACTCCACTCAAGCCCGTAATAATATAAGCATAGGTAATTATCAACAATCAAAATTTCAATTACAATTTATCATATTGCCAGCATGCCTTACATTACATCTAATAAAAAAAGTACATTCCAACCAGCATGACTCTTTTCCCTCAAGGATATATTGACGAATGAATTATAAGTTTTCTGGCCTCTAATATGTTCCAAAGCTAAAATGATTTATCTAGGTGAGATAAAAAATGCAACAAAAATAACATATACCTGGCCACATTGGGTTATTGAAATAAACCCGCTTGCTAGCTTTACCTATAAAAATAGAACAAATAAGAAAAGGAGTCAACAAACACCACCCTTCGACTATCATCAAGCAAAATAAAAAACCTGTACTCCAAGGAAAAAAAGGATGTTTGAAAAAATGTCCAACGGAAAAAACAAAAGCAAAGAAGTATAAAAATAACAACCAGAGCATGATTCAGGTTCGGAGAACCATCCAGAAACAACTGTTGAATGGCATTTAGCCTCAAGCTCAGTGTTTGAAGCCCTAGCCTTCAAGCAACAGGAAGGGATAATAGCCTTATCCGAATCATTGACATTGTCATTCGCCTTCCCATCCATAATCTTCTGGCATTCCAAACCTTTTCCTGCGCCGTCCTCCATAGATTATCTTTTTCTTCTCCAGCTCCAGTCTCAAACCAACAAAAATGTATTCTAATGAGAAAAAAACATTGTCATCAACAACACTGCCGAGGCATCATCAATAATGGTGTCCACAAGCACAAAGACAAAAGGCAAATTTATTATGTGACCCTTTCTTGGATATAAATAAAAGTGAGAAATCCTAGTAGACAAAAATAAGCAAGTTTTTCAAGTGACAAATTTTTATTTATATTTTTTTTTGCTTATTCATCTTTTTGGATACAAATAAGCACACCGTGACAAAAGTGAGGAATCCTTTGCCTACAAAGAAAGACATTTCAGCTTCCCTTAATATTGTGATTTGTAAATGTTAAGACAAATTTTCCTTTGAAAGAACTACCAAAGCCATTTTGTTTTTTCACTATGCTTTAACTCAAAAGCAATACATTGTAACCAAAGAGGAAGTATAGCAATAATAACATTTAATACACTATCTTTTAGAAATAGAAAGCAAATCTAAACACAAGTTTACCAAATTTGCCATGTATTTTCCGAAGCAAGAACAAGAATTGCAATTTAAAATCACAACAAAAGTATAGCATTTAATACACTACCTTTTCGAAATAGAAAGCAAATCTAAGCACAAGGTTACCAAATTTGTCACGTATTTGCCTAAGAAAGTACAAGAATTGCAATTTAAGCATCAACAATCACACACTCACTTAAAACTATTTCAAGTAACGAAAAAGTTAAAAGAAATCCTCTAAAACCCAAGTTAGTCCTTCCCTCCTAGTGGCTTCAAAAAAATAAAAAAAATCGAAACCAAGAATTTCAGAACCATGTTAAAAAATAAAATAAAACAAAAAAATCTAGTAACGAATTTCCTTACATTTCCCGTCAAATTGAAATAGTTGAAACTTGAACAACTAAATCGATTGGACGAGAAAGCTGACGACAACAAGCCGACGACAACGACATTAAATTTTCAATTTCTTTTCCCTTAAGTTTATTTCCACAGATTTCTAGGGAACCAAACAGAGCACTAGGGTTTAACACACACACACACACACACACACACACACACACAAAAGAAAAAAGAAAAAAGAAAAAGAGGACCCGAAGTGAAGAAATTGGGGACATGACTTACCTCTGTTTCGACAGATTACAGGAAGAAAAGGAAAAATTCATAGCAATTGTAATCATAATCTAGAGAGAGCTATAGAAAGAGAAAGAGAAGACGATGCTGAAAAGAGAGATATAGAGAGAGAGAGTCTTGGAGAGAGATCATGCCTGATTTTAATGGCGATTTGGTTGATCTATATGCGTATCACTGTATATATATACACGTATATTTGTGTGTGGGCGGGAAAGACGAATCGAAGAGAGAGATTTGTTTCGCACTTCTCTGCTTCTCTCTCTCTCTCTCTCTTCGCTTTCGCAGGGGTTTAGAAGTGGAGCTTGTTTTTTTTTGGATGGAAACGACAGACAGAGAGAATTTGTTACACCTTTTCAATCGATGTCTACCAACGCATTTTTTTTTTTTAATAAGTAAGTCATATTATAATAAAAATATATATATATACAATGAAGTTTAATACACAGTTTTTGATGGGCGTATAAAAATAAACAAAATAAATTACTTCATCAAAAAACAAACTGAGCTTATAGAAAACAAACACAACATTCCCAACAAAATAAGGATTCAGAATTTCCTTCTAGCATTCTTCAAGTCATGAATCTGTTATCCTCTTTTGAAGTCTCCTCATAACTAGGATCACTTGGAGATGGACTCCTTCTATTTCTCAACTCTTGACTTGAATCTCCATTTCCTAACTCGTCCATATCACACGATTCAAGAACATCAAATGCATTAGATGTTGAGGGGATAGAAGACTGTGTCTCTCTCTCTCTTTGTTGATCAATAGTGTTGAACCTTGCCCACCATCTCTCCTCTTTTTCTTCACCACTTCCCATTTAGTCGGAATTTGTGTTTTAGTGTCCTTGACTCTCCACTCATGTTTGAAGGAGGGAGGGTTCAAACACTTTGGCTTTTGAGGGCACAAATTAGTGGTATGGCCAAAAGTCTTACAACCATCACACCTTTGGGGCTTCCATGGTACCTCAACTTGAATCTCATATGGGTCACCATAACCAAGATTTATTTTGAAAGACTTAGGGATCTCTTTATTTGCTGGCACTTCAATACAAATTCTCGCAAACGTAAGTCTGCTTCTCTTGAAAGTTGGCTCATCTAAATAAAGAGGAGTTCCCAAGATGCTAGCTATGTAACCCAAACCCTCTTCACTCCAAAGTTCCAAAGGAACATTGTACAACTTCACCCCATAATGACACACTTGAAAATTCACACTTTGTTAGTTTTAGTCCAGGTTGCCATTTTTTAATAACAATCAATCTAGCCCCAACATAATAGGGGCCATCTTCCAAGATTGTGTCCATAGCCTCTTCACTTTTTACTTTAAAAATAAAAAAACCATTGTCAATGGAGACAACGTCCTCAAGCAAATTTCCCCAAAGTTTCTCCGCCCAAGTTTTCACATAATGGAAAGAGAATCTTTTATCAATGAAGTATCCAACCAAAGCATTTTCCCAATGAGAAAAGCCTTTTTTTGAGATCTCAATAGGGACATTGTAAATGCCATCTACTTGGTTCTCAATCTTATGGGCACCTATTTTATACTTCAATTTTGACACCTTGTTAATCTCTTCTTTAATTAAAGAGCTCCCAACTTGTAGAGGTTTACCTGATATAGCAAGTGTATCCAGACCTTCACTACCATCTTCCATATGTAGATCAACCGAATCCTCATTTCGACAAGCTCGCACGGGCTTATCACTCTCTCGTTGCTTGAAACCCATTACTTCTTTCCTTTGATCAGCACTAAGTGAGCCAAATTTATTTGACAACATCATTTCGTTTGCCACCAATGGGGACACAGTGGTCAATTTTGGCCACTGCTCAACATCAATTAGCATTCTAGTTGGTGTGTTCCATACATTAGGTGTTTGATGCTGCTTTGATGATTGCTCAGGTGAGGCTTGCATTTTCATAGTCCAGCGAAACTATGTTGTACCAAGATCACAATCACACTCAATTGAGCTATCCTCCGAATCTACATCCCTCAATCCCCTCTTGTTTACATTTGAGGGCCCTTGTCACGGTCCCACAAAATCTCCAAGTGAAAGAGATTTGGGGGGGCCTCGAATGTGTGTAGACCGGCGGGGAAGTACATTAGGCATATCATCAGTAGATAGTTGATCCACCTGATTTACAAACTCCTTCAAAGATACCTTAGTCGAAGATTTGCTTTTTGATTTACTCTTGGCTAGTTTGCTCTTGGCTAGTTTGCCCTTCTTCAATGATAGCTTACTACCCTCTCTGTCCCTCTCATTGTCCTTCTCTTTCTCTTTCTCCTTAATTATCTTATGACAGCACAGTGACAAGGTTTCACTGGGGCATTTTGTCGAACAGGTAACAGGGGTATTTGGCCCAGCCACCGAGCAAAACCCAGCTGCAGGCTTCCACTCCACTGTGAATGGTGCCTAGACTGTGTGGTGGTCTCTCTCTGTGATGGTTCTTTGATGAGAAGAAAATGGGTAGAGCGTACCCGGAAACCTCTTTTCTTTGGTTCAGCTTTGATAAAAATTCAAGGCATATTCACGAGGTTGAAAGACTCACTCTAACCTTAGTTTCTTTGCCCCTCTCTGCGTCTCTGCGTCTCTGAGAAAGAAGACATGCTTTGGTGTTCGCTACTTTATCTTATTTACATAATATACCCATTACATAAAATGCTTTCTTCTCTGGCTACTATTGCTCTAACGAATTATCTAATGATGTGCCAAACAATTTGTTAGGCTGAAACTCGGATAAATTCGATTCGGTTGAAGTCTGGTTACTCAATTTCATCAGTGCATATCTTTTAATAATAATAAAAAAACTAAATCTTAATTCTTTTATTTTAGACAAAAACAACAGATAACAAAGTAAATTAGGAGATTTTTAGGATCTTTTTTTTCTTTTTTCTTAGCATTAATTTTCTAGTCAACTACACAGATTAATATCACATATTTATACATCCAACCAAAAATAAAAACATTATAAAATAATTAAAAATTCTTGGTTGTGTGAAGAAATTTTCATTACATATTAAACTCTTTTTTTTTTTATTTAAAAAAAATCCTTTTTTAATTGGCTAAATTTAACATTCCACAATAAACTCTTATGAACTAAACCCTAAAAACAAAACCTTAACTAAGAAAAAGTTGATGAAGTAAAATCTAATATTTTCATTAAATATGAACTACCATTGGGGAAAATATATTGTAGACCTTAATTGGCTAAATCTAACATTTTCATTATCTATGAACTACCAAATCGTTACCATGATAAAGCAAAGACACAAATTGAACGTCTTAATAGCAAAGACCCAGATGAGATTTCATTCAACTAATCAACTTGTAAATAAAAATACTAGGGCTTGTTTGGAAAATAGAAAGATGGGTTTGATGATAGAGGTTAATGAAGATAATGGAGATGGAATTGTTTTGGGTTCTGTTGGCTTTTTTGGCTTTCGAAGGTTAGTATTATAATTTTGAGCATGTCAGCAAGGATCAATCAGTTCTTATAAAAGATTAATTGCCAACCAATTATCAGACGATTGTGTTTCAATTCTTTTAGCCTCAACGAAGAGGACTTTTACTGGTGGCTTTGTTTAGGAGAATTTAGCAAACAATAATTAAATGAAGAACAATTGTAACATTTCATTAAGAAATGAAAGACTTACAATGATCTAATTTAGTTTCGTAGAGGTTTACAGCAACAAACTACTTGAAACTACTCCTATGAATGAAGTGCAGTACATGAATTTGAAGTACAGAAATGTACATAATAAGAAATATAAAAAACTGGAAGAAAAATAAAATAGATAAAAATTGATTTCTGGATCTGAGTCTCGGGGGTTCTTTCTGGGACCTTCTCTGTTATTTATACTTATCAATGATAACCGTCGAAATGAGCTTCTAACCGTCGAATCATCCCTCCATGATCGCTGATCATGTTTCCTCATAGTTAGCCCCACTATGCCATGCCTGCAGTTAGGCTTCCCTCATGATTTTGAATTTAAATATATGAGTAACCATTAAAGTCACGTCATCTTGCATCTCTTTGCTGATCCAGTGCTATGCAGATTCACAATAACCAATACTAACTGTCAAGTGTGTGATTACGATTGAAGATTTGAATTGTCTTCCCGTATTGCCCTCATCCTATCACGTATTGCACTGTGATTGGCCTGTACAAAATATGTGGCCAACATTACCCCCTACACTAATATACCAAATACTTGGTGATATTAGTGGATCTAGGCATTTTATCCACATCTTAGAACGTGCATGAGCTTTGTATCTTTTCAAAAATGCAACCGTCCTTCATCAATGAAACGTTTGCATTAAATTCTCTTCTAATCCTTGCACATTCCTATTATCTAAGTATTCGAAAAGACTGATATAGCTTTCAGGGCCAAGCAAACCTTTTCTTACATTGATCAAGCATACAAAGAGTTATTTGATAATGTTGTTCGTCCTCGAAAGAACCTTCATGCATTGATTAGCCACCTTTATCCGCCTCCATTTATGCAAGTTATGGAAGCTTTTGTAAATCATCGACCTTTGAACCAAGAACCTACTGCTTATGATTCTTTGGAACAAAAATTTACAACGATGGATATCGGAAGCTCTTCTTCTGTAGCAAAGCCTTTCGCATGGGATGAGGTTGCTGCTTCTTCTTCTTCTTCTACGACCTCTAGCTGGGGAACTTGGCCTACCCCTCTCAACCTCAGACGAGGGAACGCATTCATCACCGATTCCCTAAATTCGATGACCCTCTTGAAATCCCCCCAATTCCAAACGCAGTTCTGTAGTATATCCATATGTTCCTTTTGACCGTATATGTAGTCTTGAGGACAATCTGCTTTCAGCATGGTATATTTCTACCTTGCCATCTCGAATGGTTCGAAGTGTCCCACGTCCTGATGAAGCTTAAGGGATCAGTCCTGCACTTTTAGCCAAAAAAGCAAAACTTTGTGCCTCTGATTGGCTAGAATGTGTGGCCAGACTTGAATTCCCAGATTCGTTTAGGGAACCTCCGACTGTTCCTCCTCTGCCTTCCAATCCAAATTGGATTGATGAATTGAGGCTCACTCTCTCTGAAGGCCAATACTTCACCCCTTACCAGGCCCTAGTGCCTCTAACTCCTTATCAGCAATTTAGGGCTCAGACCCTGCTTGCTACTTTTTCCCATTTATCATTTGAAGCCCTTTGAAATGACATTCCCCACAAAAACTTTATATGGGCTTATGACATTATATCTCGAAGTCATCTTCTCAACCCTATGGCCCAAATAGAGCTTTATACTTTTTTAGACCAACTTCCTTTCCTGCTCAACTGGCACTTCAATGCTTCCATTACCAGTGAAGTTCTGGATGAAGCCTTCTCTGCTCAAATTCAGGTTCAGTATGAGGCAAAGAACCTCCTTGACGAATATGAGGTCTTCAGGAGCCAGGATTCTGAGCATGGGGAGGATGCTGCTATGAACGAAGTGCACGGAGAAGAGGAGATGGATGCCACAGATAAAGCCCTAAAAAAGATAGAATTCGAAGTGAAGGCCCAACAACTCTCTTCCCAATTAAGGGCTTACCAATTAGATAAACCAAACCTGGACAGGATAGAGGATAGAGTAGGAAAAGAGTATTTATTTATTGAATTTTGTTGGACTAAATTCTGTGATCTTGTAACTTTGTCCATTCCATATTTCTATGAAATTGAGAATGTAATCAAATGAATCCTAGTGTAAATAGTACTTATCAATAAAACTGGGCTTTCTGAATTTCATTTGTCAAACTCTGACTTAACATTCCAATTGTAAACTTAACTGTATGGTTGATGTGTTTTAACTCTCTAATTTCATCCCGAATCCTAACTCAAACACTTCCAAAGTGTAGAATTCTCTCTTAAGAAAACAATCATTGCCTTACATACCAATTCTATGATTAACATAATTCTTCAGCTATCAGCTTCGAATTAACCAACTTTGTCCTTCGAAACTTGATTTAAACATATCTAATAGAATTCTGTAGACCTAATTTAAACTTCACCAATATATGGAGCGTAATTGGCAACCGCTGCTGGAGGTCTTTTTTTTCCAATCATATGATTAGTATAATCAACAGTTTCGAATCAACTATTTTTGCTTCAAACAAACAAACAAACTACATTTTTCGGAGTACAGAAACTTCCTTTAAGGACTGCACTGTTTTATTCTAAAAGAGTGATTCCTTTTGTATACTACTAAACCAACTATTGGTTTTACGTCATTTCAAAGCCTAAAATAAACAAACTCTAACTGTAAGGTATTTCAAACTTTGCTTTGAAAGATTTTACTTTCTTCAAGAAACCTAAAAATAGGTTTTTAATCATTTTGAAGTGAACACTTGGGCATTTTTTCACTCCTAGGCGTGAAATGTGCTTCGAAGTAAACTTTTTGCTTTCGAAATTGTTTGTCACTTGATTTTGATGCCAAAGTTTGGCTTCGAAGCCAAACATTTGATTTCGAAGCCAACATTAGTATTTGGGATACATTTCCCTCCAAAATTACCAACATTGAGGGAAACCTTTCGTATCCGTACCTTTAGCACTTCTTTATGAATTCAACTCACTTAAAACGATTGGGTATATTTTTTTCAGACAGAAACGTTTAAAAACCCTTTTGTTTCGTGCTTTTAATTCACTCGTTTGTCGAACACACAAACCCTTCATCTCTATTGACCTTCTCTTTGTTGTTGCTTCTTACCAATGGAGTCTTATTCCTCGAAAGTACCAACCAACGAACGTATAAGCCCAACAATGGCTTTGAAAAGAAGTATTGAGAAAGAAATTGCTAAATTTAAAGCTGGTGGACCGAGTGCCATAGATGGACGCCTCTTTATTCCTTGCCACAGCGAAAAATAAGAATATGTCCTAGGTCCTATCTTTCGAAAGGTTCCTGCTCAACTTCCCGCTTTGTACCCTCGTTTGGAGGACCACTTTCTTCTATGAAGGGGGGCTTGACTGGGGAAATTGGAGGGTGAATCGACCTCACCGTTGCTGGCCAACATTGAGGGTTGAGTAGGAGGAGTGGTATGACAGGGTCGTGCTTGCTAGAGAATGGAACCTACAAGAGCTCTGTATTCTCGATGCCCTTCGTCTTTCCAGGTTTATCATTCCTGAAGACCCTTTTTTAATTCTTGCTGCTCTTTGTTTTTGGAATATGGCCTTCAATTTTTTTTCAATTCTGGTGTGGTATGATGGCCTCCACCATTCTTGATATCTGCCATCTCTTAGGGCTTTCACCACTTAGTACTTCCTTTACACCTAGCTATCTAGACCTTTCGGTTGATTTTTCTCTTTCACCTTTGAATTCTTCCTTCAATGACTTCGTAAAAGCTGAGAATAAAAAGGAGGGCCTTGTGAGTGATCGAGAGCTCTTCTCCTTTATTTTATATTAGTTGTGTAAATTTCTCTTTTGTACATCATCCCAACGAATCATGCCTGAGTTTGCCCCACTTGCAAAGGCCCTTGTTTTGAAGAAGTGAATAGCCTTGGCCCCTTATCTTTTAGGCCATGTCTATAGAGCCTGCTCCCAATTTTGTGAGAAACCTCTTAATGTCAACCAGGGAGGTCCCCTCTAGGTGCTTCAACTCTGGCTCTTTGCATACGTCACTGATTTACATTCTAAGTGTTTGAAGTTCTTAGTTTAAGACCCTAGCATTTATGGAGAAAAGTATGCTAGAATTGCCCTTTATCTTACTTCTTTCGCCTACTATCTTATTTTTTTTCACCAGCTTCCTGTTTCCCCATCTGCCACCTTCTTTTACCCCTTCGATGCCAATAAAGGACCGACTTGGCTAAAGACATTCTTGGCTGATAGACAGTGTTCCAACCCATTACACAAAGATATGTAGGCCTCTATCTTGTTGCCAAGAAAACTTTTTATTGGTACTTTAAACCTTCGAGCTTATAAGTGCATATCTGAGGTATACTGCCCCTCCCAGTTTGCCAGGCAATTTGGGCTTACCCAAGTGTTAGACTTATTTATTTTGATGATTTATTTAATTATGTTTTTAATTTATTTGAAAGAGAAAAATAGAATCCAAAATTTATTTTGATGATTTATTTAATTATATTTTAATTTATTTGAAAAACAAAAATAGAGTCCAAAATTTATTTTGATGATTTATTTAATTTATTTGAAAGAGAAAAATAGAATCAAAATTTATTTTGTCCCATTATTTCTCACCTAAACCTTTATTCTAAATGTTCTTAGAATGAATTTAATATTTGATTAAATCAGGAGTTCAAATAGCCCAAAAACAGAGGTTCAAACAGCCCAGCACAACAGCAGTTCAAAAAGTTCAAAAGGTTCAAGTGGAAGATATTCAAATTTGTAATGATGAAGTGGAATATATTCAAATCGGTAATGATGGAAGTACAACGGCTATAAATTCAAATGAATACAAATTTGTAATGATAGAGTGGAAGATATTCAAATTAGTAATTATGGACTACAACGGCTATAAACGGCTATAAATTCAAATGAATACAACGATTATAAACGGCTATAATTTTCATTATATATACCAAAGTCTATAATGTAAACAAGTTACAAAAAAAATTAGAAAATATTCTTTGATTTAAAATCACTCTCATCTATTCTCTGAAAAATTTTCTGAGAAGTGTTCTTCAATTTTTGTTTACATCCTCTCTCAAAAAATTATACACTAAGCCTTATAGCATTAAGCCTATCTTTCCCGTGTGAGATTTATAGAAAAATCAAAGCTTCATTTTATATATCTATCTTTGAGAGATATTTATTGTAAGCTTTCTTTGAAAGCAAAAATACCATTTCATCTTGTAAAAATGTTGCAAACACTGTGTTCTTGAAATCTTGAGAGTGATTGCGAATCACCTAAGATTTGTAAGGGTTTGGGCTTGTGAAGTCTATGTAAAGTCCGTGGAGGATTGCTCCATTTGTAAAGAGGTTGCTAGCACCCCTGTGAAGCTAGAAGATAGTGGAAAATCTCAAGTGAAGCTTGAGGAGTTGATATAGGCTTGGTTGAAGCCGAGCCACTATAAATCTGTTTGTCTTCTCTTCCCTAATCTCTTTACTTTCCTACTATTGCTATAGCTATCTAATATTCATGTGTTAACTATTTGATTTATCTTGTATGTTAGTTATACTTCATTGTTATTTTGCTTGATCATTTACTGCTAAGTTTATCATTGCGCTTGTTAATAATTTGTTGTACCAGTAGTTAATTTTATTGGGGTATTATTAATTTTAATTTGCAGAAACCTAATTCACCCCTCCTCTTGGGTTGCTTTTTGGGTAACAATTGGTATCAAAGCCTAGGGCTTTTGTTTAGATTTAACAATCTTGAGTTTTTGATCCATAGCAACTATGTATTCTACTTACTCTGCTGTAGAACAAGCTAGTAATAGGCTGCCTCTCTTTGATGGTAGTAATTACATTCATTGAAAAAAAAAATGATTTTATATCTTCAAGCTACCAATTATGTTTTATGGCTCATTATCACTAAAGGTCCTAAAATCCCTACCAAGGTAGTAGACCATATTAGTGTGCCTAAACTTGAGGATGAATTTGATAAGCGTGATTATAAACTCCTTCAAGCTAATTCTAAAACCAAGCTTATTCTTGTGTGTGGACTAGATGCAAATGAGTACAACAGAATTTCTAGGTGTATTACTACTAAAGAGATTTGGGATAAACTTGAAATCACTTATGAAGAAACTAGCCAAATAAAAGAGTCTCGGATTGACATGCTTATTCATGATTATGAACTCTTTACTATGGAATCATTTGAATTTATTTCGGAAATGTTTTATAAATTTACCAATATTATTAATGCTCTAAAATCTCTTGATAAATCTTATACTAATGGTGAGCTTGTAAGAAAAATACTTAGGTCTTTGCCAAATGAATAGGAAGCTAAGGTTACAGCTATCCAAGAAGCAAAAGACCTAACAAAATTAGGCATTGAAAAACTCCTAGGCTCACTCATGGCTCATGAACTTTCAATGATGGATGGCAGCAAAAAAGAAGCCATTTGGGGAGAAAATAATGGAGTAGCCAACCTGTGTCTCATGGCTCTTGGAGAAGAAGAATCCACTCAAGATGAGGTAATTTCTAATTATGTAGAACTTGAAAGTGCTTTTAATGAATTACATGACATATTTAGAAACGTTTGTGTTAAGAATTCTAAATTAAAGAAATTAGTTACTTTTTTTTCAAATGATGTGGGTGTTTTAAAAATGAAAAATGCTACTTTGAAAAATGACTTTACGTCTATTGCCAATGAGAAAAACTTTTTGAAAAACAATGTTAAGGATTTAAACAAAACTCTTGAAAATTTTGTAAAAGGAAAAGAAAACATCAACAAGTTTCTTGGAAATAAAAAATGTATTTTTGACAAAGTAGGCATTGGTTTTGATCTTCCTAAACCTTTTATGAGATTAAATGTTCTTGAGACTAATCCCCATGGACCCAAGAAAGTATGGGTACCAAAAAAGAAATCAAGATATTTTGTAGGTGGAATCTCAAAGAACACCAAGGACTTCGAGAGGAAATGCACAACAAGAGTGTTCAATCTAAATAGCAAAATCAGCTCCTACAAGAAGAAGAATGATGAAATGAAAATCAGCAAGATGAACAATAGAGGTAATGTATGGGTGAAGATTCTAAAGAGTTAAATGAAGGTATAACTCCTAACACACCTTTAACCTTAAAGTTCTATATTCTTTAAGGTGTGATTTGTGTACAATAGGTTGTGTCTAATCATTGCTTCCATGTAACCTAATTGTACTAAGTTTGCTAAGTCATGTTCTGCTAGTTTCTTTCAAACATTCATTGAACTCAAAAATGAAAATTATATTATTTTGATGAATGCATATTAGAATATGAATGATTCAGGTATCTCGTGGCGAAGACAGACGCAACTATCAGTGTCAATTAGATCTTGTATCTCGTGGCGAAGACGGATGCAACTGTCAGTGTCATGACCGGTTTATTAATGGAAGGCACAGTACATAGCCGGGTCATGCTTTGGAGGGAGAGGATCGGTTAGAGGGCGTTGTTCTAACGGTTTCAAATGTCCTTTCCTGAGTAGGACCCCTAGAGCTTTAGACAAAGGCATATAAAGTGGGGTGAAAACCCTCTTGCCTCGTGGTAGATAGTTCGAAGTTTGGGGGTTTGGATTGGATGCACCAATAAAGGGGGTGGCTGTTTTCGGAGTGGTGGTGACCATTCCAACTTCAGAAGATCTTGCAGTTGCATCACCACTGGTGGTCGCATTCGAACTGCGTGTATAACCCTTCTTGGGTGACTCCTTTTTGTGGCCAATCAAACCTTGTTTCATAGCATCCTCAATTTGTACCCCAATCTCGTGTAAATCTACAAAGGTGGGGAGGGGTAAGACGATCATTTTCTGCATCAGCTTAGGCTGCAGGTTGCGCACAACCATCCTTATCTGATCTTTCTCGACCGGCCTAGTGGTCATCACAGAAGCTTTGGCCCTCTAACGGGTTACAAACTCAGAGAAGCCCTCTTTCGGCTCTTGTCTGGTCACTTCAAGATTATGAGTCATGACCTCAATCTGGGTATTGTATGAATATTGTGCGACGAAGGCCTCGGCCATCTCCTCCCAACTCCTCTTTACTGAGTCCTCCAGCTTGGCATACCATATGGCCGCGATACCCGACATGGTCCGACCGAAGAGGGAAAGCTTTTGCAGTCTGGAGAGGCCCATTGGCCGTAGGATATCCGAGAACAACCGCAGATGTACTATAGGATCTCCAGAACTGTCAAAACGGTCTATATGCGGCATCTTAAACCAGTTCGGCAATGTCACTGGTGGATCGGTGTAACTATCCTCTATGTCTGGAATGGAGTTAACTCCTTGGGCCCGTTTGAACAGTTTTTCAAGCTTACTCACTTTCAGTGCGGTTGGGTCCACCTCAAATTCAAATGGTGTATCCACTGGATTAGCAGGTGCTTTAGACAATTGAGGCGGGACTGGTCCCGTAGGGACGTCCGTATTCTTCTGGACGTTTGCCGTTTCCCCGAGTGTTGAAACTCTAGGTGGAGGTGGATGCGAAGCAAATGCTCCGGCTTGTTGTGGTTGTTGTTGTTGTTGAAGCCTGGAAATCAGTTCTGCCTGTTGGGCTACCACCTCTGCCTGACGGGCGGTGACCTCCGCTTGACAAGCAGCATCTCGTTGCATGGCCTGCATGATCTCTTGGAGCTGATGCATCATCTCTTCCATACTCACTGAAAATTGATGGTCTATCAGAACAGGTGTATATTCTCTCTCTGTGGTAGGAACAGAAATCTCAGCCCAACTGCGTACAGGTGGGGTAGATAATGACTGCTGATCTGGTAACCGCTGTACTGGTGACCTATGCCTGACTGGACCTTCTTTGCCTTACCACTGGCGAAGGAAACACTAGTTGCCCTTGAACTGAATCTCTGACTTGACAAAGTCTATCAACACAAGTCCAATGTGGGGGATATCGGAGCCTTCTGAAGTTATGGTTCCAGGACTATCTAGCAAAAAAGAAAATAAGCAGCACCTCAGCCTGATTTCACCAAAAATAGATATGAGCATAGCTGAATGACTGTGCTCTCTACTGAATTCTGCCCAAAATTCTCTGCCTCCAATCTGATACCCTCAGGCTGATACTTAGACTTGCAACTGATACATGCATCCTGTAGAGACACATCCCTAATAGCACATAGCAAGCAAGTGAGAGCCAAAACATCTATGGTGGGGTAAGGTTTCCCTGTCCTATTTTGTCAGGAACTAGGATTTCACTATGCACGCATGCGGTTTCAAACAACCTACATTTGGGTAAGCAACTTGTACTAGTTTGGAATGGTCACTATGGCTTCTGATATGCAACTAGGTCGAATGGTCGAAAAGGGTGCCTCGGGGGATCCGAGGTTTGTGTTCCCATCGTGGCAGAGCCCGTAACCGGTCAGCCTTATGGCATGTTTTTCCAAGCAAGCCTCCAGCAAACCGTTCAGGAATAGTAGATGGAAAACACTATGACATAGGCGTACCAATGCAAATGCAATGCGAAGAAACACATAAGTGTAGACAAAACAACATATCATGATGTTCAAGTCAAGTTCTTTAAATCCTCAATAGAGTCGCCAGAAACTGTAGACCACCCGAACTCGCTCCGCGCGCGAGGACGCGAATTGGGTTCTAGTTACTACAGTTCAGACTTCTGTCACGGTTCTAAATCTAATCTCACAAAGTACAATGTAAGACTGATAAATCACCAAAGAGTCCAAATCCGGCAAATCGTTTTGGAAAATCGATTTTAATCAAAAAATGTCAAACATGGACTGCTTTGCTAGATTTCAGAGTCGCCATCTAAATATTTTATTTTTGGAAAATTTAGGAAACCCTGACTTGTGCCTAAGGCCACGTGTCCGTCATCACCAAAGTTGCCTCGGCACAGGAACTTGGGTACGAGAGGGGAAGGTCCTGAAATGAGCACCCTCGCTCACCCGATCAAAGATCGGCCTCTACTAACATGATATGTTGTTTTTGAAAACACATGTGTTCTTATTCCAGTTTATTAGCTAGCTTACTATATGATGCGCACAACATACAAGTATAGACTAAATCGCTCGATTTGGAACAAAAAATCTCATGTTTATTTTTTCGAAAATGGTTTGAAGTGCTACTCGTAAGTAGGCTAAAACGCGGATTTGCCACCCTCAAGTGGGCTTAAAACATGATTTGCCACAAACAAGTGGGCTTAAAACGCACATTTTGATGAATTGTTCCAATTCAATAAATGAAGCTTTCATCCACAGGCACTCATGCAGTTAAAGCACTTAAGAAAATATCCTTATGGCAAGCATGCTGACATGGCAGTCACTTACACACACGCAAGGATGCTGAAGCATAAACACTCACAGTGTATTCCAAGCCAAAACAAAAGCTAGTTAGTAATCAATGCATGATCCTAGCTATGTCAACAATGCCTAATGCAACACATGCAAAATGAAACTAAGTAGGCACGGCTATTCTAAGATGGTATATGAATGCAACATTTGATAATCATGTATTCAAATAGGTATTGAAATACAATGCAGTTTGAATGATGCGTCGAGCCTAGTGCATGCAAGACAAATGAATGATGCATGCATGCAAAGCATAAGTATACTAATTGAAACATGCCCTAAAACTAACCATTAAAAGCTGGTAAATAAAAAAGAGAAAGACGTGGGGTTGGAAGACATTCACACACACACGCACACTTATTACAACATTGTGCCCTCTCGACGGAGGGTCCGAATGAAATGAAAGCTAACTAGCTACGCTAATTAAGCTAATCATTACAAAACAAAACTAATTAACTATCCTAGTTAACTAATTAGTTATTACAACACAAATTGATTAGCTAAGCACGTTAACTAATTAAGTACAGAACCAAAGAATTAGCTAGCTAAGCAAAGCAGTTAAAAGGAGCCTTGGGGTGAGGAATGCATGCATGCTTAGTTGCTTCCTCCTGAAATCCCGTCGCCTTGCCACCGGTTGCCTCTGTTTGCATTTGCTTTGATTCCTGAACATTGGGCCAATTCCCAGACTGCTTCTATTCCAAGACCAGAACCACTTTGAACCACCTTCAAGCTGGTGGGCTGTCGGCCACCAGGGGAGGTTGTAGGCCACTTGTCGGTCACCTAAAAGGGCTGTAGGCCACTTCTTCTGGCCGGTCGGCCAGTTGTTGCTGCACATTCTAGTTTTGCTGCAAATAGAGTTCAACAAGGGCAAAACAAGGTATTTGTAGGGTATGTGTGTATAACCACCCCCCCTTATCATTTCTCAAGCTCAAGGGAATGCGGTACTTGACTCTCGGGCCACCAACTGAGCATCGCAATGCATGATGGCCGAGAAGCCAAATTTGCACAAGTCAATGTCAATGAATGCACAAATAACATATAAGGGCCTCCACGTCTATCATGCTTGATCAAGGGGGTCAGCGACAAAGAAATGAGGCGCGTTTCATCACTTCAAGTATGAAACGCCCCTCGTTTCTCATGTTTAGATTAACGTCCGATCCAAACACAATGCAATGCAACACACATGCAAACAACATGCTTATCTATCAATGCTAAAGTGGCATGCACAAGGCTCTATCATGTAAGCAATGCATGCATGGCATGTTCAGGAGTTAAGGCATCAAGGCAAGTGAAGTGTATCACACATGAAGCATGCACTAAAATGCTCAAATGGTCAAACCTACCTCATGCGCCACAACAATGGTAGAATCATGCTAGAAATGAGGCACCAAAAGCTACAACAACATGTTCATGCATTGGCTAGCAAGCCATACATTAAACACAACTCTCAGACACAATGAAGAAGTGATAAATAAAAGAGTATGGCAGAGATGTAGGCATTGAAATCATATGCCAAATGATGGCATATCATGCAAATACACAAGTATAGCATGTTAGGGTCCTCAAGCATTGAAACTAATGAAGGACACAACACAAGGGCTATGTAATGTAATGCTCAATGGACCAAACCAGCCCCAAACTGACCTCATGCATGCCAAAATAGTGGTCAAAATACTTCAAAATGATAGCATGAAAAACAAGAAAATGATGTTCATGCATTGGCTCATGAGCCAGGCATAAGGTTCAACTCTCAAATACAATTAAAGAGTGATATATATAAGTGTATGATGGAAGTATGTGCTCTGAAATACCGTGCCAAATGATGCCATGTCATGCAACCATCACAAATATAGCATAGTAGAGTGCTCAAAACTCAAGACTAACTAAGGTACTTGCACCATAACCATATCAAGCAAGCCCCAAAGGGCCAAGATGACTCAAAACAGTCCCAAGGTAGGTCAAAACAATGTCAAAACATGTATGGAGTAGAGCTAACACATGTTAGAATGGGAGGCATAAAGCATGACACATGCAAGGCCAATGAATGAGATTACACTACACATACCAAAACCAAGCATGAGGTGACTTCACTAACAAAAATCAAAGTTGTAACATGATAAAATAACACCAAAAACATGCTGAGATGGTAGCCCCAAAAGCTTAGGCAAGCATGCATACATATTGGCTCATAAGTGAAGCATAAGACACAACTCTCCAAAAGCATTGAAAGAGTGAAACATGTGAGAGTATGTTTACACTACATGCACTGAAGTCATAAGAGAGATGAGGCCAAAGCATGCAAACAACTCAAGTAAAGCATGCTAGAGACTTTGAAACTCAAAGCTAGTGAGCAAGATTGCACTATGGCTATGCAAAGCAAGGCATGCATGACCAAAACCACTTAAAATAGAGCTTAAGCATGGAAAAACATGAGTAAAAGCTTGCTGGAGTAGAGCCAAAACATGCTAAAGTGATAGGGCAAAACACCAAGTGAGTTAGGCTAGCATGCAAGATTGCACTACAAGTATGTGAAGCATGCAAGAGACAACCAAACCACCCCAAGACCGAGTTATAAAATGGCAAATAATGGCTACAAGCATGCTTGAACTAAGAAAATTCAAGACACAAAGACATGCTACTTTGCAAGGCTACAAGTAGGATTATACTACAAGTGCAATAAGCATGTAAGAGGTGACCAAAACAGCCAAAAACAGAGTTAAGGTAGGTCTGAAAAGTCACAAAAATAAGCCTAAACAAAGCCACTAAGAAGTACAAACACATGCTCTTTTGATGGGCCATCAACACATGTAAACAAGAGAAGAGGAGGGGGGACAACCCCCACTTATTTGGGACCTCAAAACCACCTTTCTACCACTGAAATTTCTCTGAGTTTTAATGGTAAGAAAGCCAAAAAGAGGTGGTCCCAATAGCTTTAAAAGATGGCAAGAAGTTAAGAAAATAAGGCACAAGAGAGTGAGAGACACCCCTAACTCAAACAAGGCCTCAAACAACCTTTTAAAACACTTTAAAACAAAGGTTTTTGTAGTTGAAGGTTAAGCCAAAAGAAGCATGCAAAGGTAGCTAAATATGCAAGCAAAACAAAGCTTTAAAATATGACTCACCCTTGAAGAACAACAAGAATAGCCACTTCTGAGGCAAAACCAAGCCAAAATCACTCAAATGCAACCTCTAAGAACCTCCACTCAAGAGTAAAGGTGTTTCACTAGGTGTTTAGTGCAAAAGTGTGAACAAAACTCATTTTAAGGCACAAAATAGCACAAATATATAGAGAGAGAGGGATATGTTTAGCCCTAATCAAATTCTCAACCTCTGGAAAGAGAGAGGGACCTTCCCTCTTATAGAATTCCAAGCCTCAAGCTTGTTGAACAAGCTAGAAGCTTGGTGCAATCCCTCCATACACGTGTATGGAGGATGTCTTCTGTGCCCAACAGGTAGCATAGCTGGCAACAAAAATATCTAAAAAGGCAGAAAAAAAGGTGTAGGCCACTTCAACTAACCTACAGGCCACTTAAAGTGGCCTATAGGGGGAAAAAGTGGCCTACAACCAGCAAAAGTGGCCGACAACCTCTCCCTTCCCTCTAGGCAAGGGTAAACAAGGTATGGTCCAAAAACAAGCCAAAAGGAAAGGATCCAAGAGGCCACAAGACAAGGCACTCAACCGGAGGCCCCAAAAACTAGCCTACGGGCCACTACAAGAGAGATAAGTAGCCTATAGCTACAAAAAGTGGCCTACAGGCCTCTCTCTCCCTCCAGGCAAAGGGGCCAAGGCACCAAGGCAATGGTCCAAAAACAAACCAAGAAGAAGAGAGTTAAGAGGTCCTGAGACAAGGCGCTCAGCCAAAAACCCAAGAAACTTGAAACGAGCACAAACATGCACGATCATTGAGTGCACAAATGATAACGTCTGAGTCTTAAGGTCGGTAAAAAATGGGGAGTCTACAGAAGCCATTTGGAGAGAAAATGATGGAGTAGCCAACCTGTGTCTCATGGCTCTTGGAGAAGAAGAATCCACTCAAGATGAGGTAATTTCTAATTATGTAGAACTTGAAAGTGCTTTCAATGAATTACATGACATATTTAGAAACGTTTGTGTTAAGAATTCTAAATTAAAGAAATTAGTTACTTCTCTTTCAAATGATGTGGGTGTTTTAAAAATAGAAAATGCTACTTTGAAAAATGACTTTACGTCAATTGCCAATGAGAAAAACATTTTGAAAAACAATGTTGAGGATTTAAACAAAACTCTTGAAAATTTTGTAAAAGGAAAAGAAAACCTCAACAAACTTCTTGGAAATAAAAGATGTGTTTTTGACAAAGTAGGCATTGGTTTTGATCTTCCTAAACCTTTCATGAGATTAAATGTTCTTGAGACTAATCCCCATGGACCCAAGAAAGCATGGGTACCAAGAAAGAAATCAAGATATTTTGTAGGTGGAATCTCAAAGAACACCAAGGCAAGAAAGAAATCAAGATATTTTGTAGGTGGAATCTCAAAGAACACCAAGGACTTCGAGAGGAAATGCACAACAAGAGTGTTCAATCTATAGAGCAAAATCAACTCTTACAAGAAGAAGAATGATGAAATGAAAATCAGCAAGATGAATAATAGAGGTAATGTATGTGTAATAACCCACATTCATATCTTAGTCATGTTCATGTGCATTTGCATGATTTTGTTTTGTTAAGCTTGCATTTGTAGACTTTGACTTGTTTTGTCTAAGTAAAGGTCTCTGTCTTGTTTTGTTCTTATGTGATTTGCCTAAGTGTTGTATGCATGCTTTGTTGCTTCCTTGCTGTCTCAAGCCTAGATCATGTTAAGCCTAGGTCATGCCAAGCCGAGGTCATCGTAAGCTTAGGTTACACCTTTGAACTTCTTACACCTAGGACCATCTTGGAACCACTTTGGTTGACCTCCACCTTCACCCTGGCATATTGGCCGAGATGTCATTATCTAGGCCGAGGTGTTCATCACTAAGGCCGAGATGTGCATTATCTAGGCCGAGACGTTATCCTTGCACCTAAGTAATCTTGTTCCTGGACTGGAGTGACCTAGACCGAGGTGTGGCACAGCTAGGCCAAGTGTTGTCCTTCCTAGCCGAGATCATTGAGACCTTACTTACTGAAGCCGATGTTCTAACCCGAGATCATTGCATGCCAGAGTGCCCTTGTCACCTTACTTGTTGTATACACTTTGTCTTACACATGTCTTGTCTTTCAATCACCTTTTGAGGAGAACCAATCCGGTAGTGCCACGTGTCCCAGCAGAGGGTTAAGTTAGCCAGCAGAGAGAGAAACATATCATTTTGTCATATCTTTGTCTTTGAAGAGGGAATAGATTTCCAAGCTTGATCTTCACACCTTGAACCGTTAGATCCGTGTTTTGAGGTTAGATTCTTGATCTACTCTTGTTGTTTTTTGTATTGATCCGATTACATTGCATGATCTATCATGATTCATGAGCCATGCATTGCTTTGAAGTTCAGTTTTAGAAAGAGAAAATGATGTTCTTGTGTTTTTGAAAGAAAACCATGTTTTGATCCGAAAGTTTGTATCAAGATCCATGTTTTGTGTTTGTTTTTATAAGATCTTCAAGTATGGGTACCTACGTCCATGTTTTCGAACTCATCTCACGAAACCTCAGATTTTATAATAACAAGTTATGATTTTAGCATTCATGTTCTTCATGTTCTTCAAAGGAGGAAACCCAGATTTCCAGACTTCAACTTTCCCTAGGTGTGGTCGCCGAGACCACTCTTGCCTAGATCTCACACCTAGGCCAAGCATCGTATCTCACCTTGGCTTACCTTGCATGATCACTTGCACCATTAGTCTACCTTGCATGAACACGTCAGCAGACAGCCGTTCGCCGAAGCCTTGGTAACCACAGCTTGGCCAAGAGGTGTGGGACCTCGGCAAAGACCTGGTTGGTACCCAGCATGTTTTTCCGAGATGAAAAACAGTGTTTTAACTTCTAGCATGTTTTACTTTGACTTAACCGAGTTTTAAAAGAAACGCCGGGATCATTTACATTCATGTAAAGCTTGTTTTAAGAATGCATTTCATATCCATCTTTGAGCATCCTTTCTTGTCTTCTCGAAGTGCATTCAGTAGGCTTTGCCATGTGTTTGTAGGACTTGGACCCTTGCTTTAAGCCTGATGTCTGAAGAGCTATGCGAGTGGTATTTTTAATAAAGCTATGTTATAAAGTTTTGATAAAGCTTTGCTTTGTTTTGTTTTGTAAAAGTATTTGATCAAGCATGAATGATTATCCCTACTTTGTGTATCAAGTATTAGCCTTGTTTTGGATGACATTCTTGGAAAGTTCGTACGTGCTAGGGGACTCTAAACTTTTGTAGCACAAGTCCTCCCATGCTAGGGGACTTTAAGCCCATGTAGCATCATGTTTGAGAATATTTGTCATCGACGGTCTATGAACGGATGACCCCACCGACGGTCTGGTGTACGGGTGGATTTGTCTAATCGATTCCAGGTCGATTATTCCCTTGTTTTGTCCGGAATGTCATCACCCTATGTATTATGTAGATGTTATTAAACATCCCAAGAAGTTTTGAAAGATTTGATTGATGAACTTGATTCATCCCATGTTTTGTTACAAGCCATGATATGTACTTGTTTTGATAAAGATCTCGGATATCATTCATTTAAACCTTTATTACTAATATCATTCACTGAGTTTCCAAACTCACCATCTCCTTATATATATGTAGGTGGCAAGCAAGAAGGCGGTGACGCCTAAGATGTTATGTGCAAGATGTTTGATTCATGTTTTGTATCGTCTTGAAGATTATGCTTCTTAGCTTTGTATTTCATGTATTTTGTATATGTCGGCTTGAGAAGCCTTTTGATTAAGATGTAACATGTACTTTATTTTATTTGTATTCAAGTTGTAAACCATGTTAAGATGTATGTCATTTCATTTGATCTATGCACAGCTCTTATGGACTACTTAGATTTAAATATATTGCTTTCGCACATGTAAGCCCCATATGTATACTCTGATTGTGTGTGAATCCTTGTAAGTTGGCCATTGGTAATCTCGGATTACTGGCCATCACGGCACTATTCTACTAGGGGCGGAATGGGGTCGTGACAGTATGGGTGAAGATTCTAAAGAGTTAAATGAAGGTATAACTCCTAACACACCTTTAACCTTAAAGTTCTATATTCTTTAAGGTGTGATTTGTGTACAATAGGTTGTGTGTAATCATTGCTTCCATGTAACCTAATTGTACTAAGTTTGCTAAGTCATGTTCTGTTAGTTTCTTTCAAACATTCATTAACTCAAAAATGAGAATTATATTATTTTGATGAATGCCTATTAGAATATGAATGATTCACGTATTCATTAACATTTTATATCATGTCATCCATTGCTATGAAAAAGAGACAAGAAGTGATAAATTTTTTTGTGAGTATACTTTTCACATCTTATATATGACTTTATACTAATATATTAATTCCTTTTTGAGTCATATCTTTGTAGAATCAATTTTGATGTCATAGCATGTTTTTGAGATGTATACTATCTATATTTTGAATTGTACATTTATGATCTCAAGAATATGCTCAATATGAAAATTTCATGCGTATATGCTTTACATTGGAATATTTGAATGAGTTGTGAAATTCCTTGATTATGATCTATCAACAATGTCTAAATGAAAAGAAGTATCATACGTTTGTAGAGACATTGCATCTATCCTATTGAATATCTTTTGAATACGGATTATATTGGCATACATCTCATGAAATGCTTTTGATTGATAAATTGTTCAATTAATTGTTTATAACATTCATGTTGTGTTCCACATTAAGTAAAATGTTTTATCACACTTGAGTATGTGGATCGAATTGATGAACATGCCTCTTGATAATGTTATGTAATTAAATGAGATTGTTGCATCATTTCTTAATAAAACAAAGAGCATAACACTATTTTCTTATACATATTATGCTATGTGCTACAACTTGAAAATTTTGAAAATAGCATTCCAAACTCTTGTTTGATCATTGAATTATTTTTCACCTTTTAAGTTTGTGATAAGAAGTGATTTGTGCTGTATTTTTATTGAGTAATAGTGATTAATCTATGAATGCTATATTTACACAAATCACATTAGAAAAAGGTAGCACCAACTTAGGGGGAGAAATCATTTTGCTAACATACTTGTTAAACCCTTTTGAGATGAATTCTTCATGAAAGAAAATTGAAGATTGAAAAGCTTCCATCTCTTGAACCTAACGTATGCCTTATTTACTCTCTTAAGCTTTTGAGGTAAAAATTCTATCTTATATCCTTTGAGCTAATACAGTTATTACTTTGATATGAAAAAGATTGATTATGCTTCATATGATTTGCAATGTATACTCTTTAATGATGCTCTTGCCTAAAAATCATGCCTATGCTTAAAATGTGTGCTATATATTGAAATTCATGATTTTTCTTGGCATATGGATTGCTATACCTTGAACATGCTTCATTTTTTGGATTTACATTAGTTCCATGAGATTATATTGAGTTTAACCTATTATGAACAATATTTGGTATTCTACGTAATGCTTGAGCTATGATTGTTAAATCTTCTAGATTGCATATTGGTATCCTTGGTAGATTGCATGTTGGTATCATTTTGGCATCCTTATTGGTAACATTTGACATCCTATTTGATATTATTGAGGAAACATTTCAATTATGAGCTTTTATTGTTCATATCTCCTATTGATTTTGCCAAATGAAACAAGGGGAAAAATTTAAACTTGATTAGTTTTTTTTTTTTTTAAAAAAAAATTCCCGCAGATTTTATTCTCTTTTTTGATATCATAATTATGAGCTTACACCTCACATATTATTTTTTTTAATTATCTTGTATAAAATTTGTATGCTCTTGCCAGAAATTGATTGTTAGATCATGCTCAACTGCTTCACATATACTTTTAACAATTTGGTATCTCCTTGGCTCTTGCTTGAAAATAGATTGAAATAGCATGAATTCTTCATAATGGATAAGCTCAGTGATTCATTGTTGCCATATTATCTTGCTACAATAGTATGTGTGTCTCATTCTTGGACTTAATTTTCTTATTTTTTTTCTGTCTTTTAATTTCATTTTTCAGTACTTAAACATAAAAATAAAAACAAATCAAAATACAAATATTTACATTAAAAAAAACACCCTTTATTTTTTTTACAGCCATACGCCAATCAAAATAAACATAAAAAAAAAACAAACCCATCATTTTTTTTCTGGCCCTATGCCGATCTTACTTACTCGCTTCTTCTACCGCTCTCTTTTTCTTTTTCTCACCTTGGGCGACGCTTGACATCCTTCCCCCCGTGCTTTTGTCGGGAGCGAGCACTCCCTGCTGACTATCAAAGGCCAAGAACGGCGTTTCTCCAAATCGGGCCATGGAGGTGGTCTTCCGTTTAAGCTCTTTATTTTCGGCCTTCAGTGCGCCTATTTCTACTCGCGCATCCTTGTACATGCGCTGGAGCAAAGAGAGTTGGGCGTTGGCCTGATGGAGCTCACTCGTTCTGTTCTGCAATCGGTAAGCCAATTTTGTGACTGCAGTCACCGTCTCCATACAGGATGTTAGTGTGAAATGATTGGCTTCAACGTCGGATTGAGCTGCCATTATTTGCTCAATCGACATCATAGGAAGGTTAGGAAGAGGAATGGCAGGAAGAGTCGGAGTAGGGGCACTCGGTCCAGCAGAGCTTATGGGATCGTTCAGGTCCGGAAATAGAGTGAGGGGACGGGATGAGGAAGCCATGGTTTAGAGGTGAGCGGTGTAAAAGAAATGAGTTATAGAGAAATAGAAGAGAACCAACTGAGAGTGGTGAAGAAGAGATAGAAGAGAATGGTGAAGAAGAAAATGGAAGAGTGTGATTAAGAAGAAGACGGAGTAGAAGAAGACAAGCGGAAGAGAGAGTCGAGGCCATTGATTGAACCGTCTCACTTTTGTTGGTCAGCTGACGCAAAAGCGAAGACGCGTGTCCGACGCAATTTTCGATGAAAAAGAGAGACGCGGGCGAATCCTATATATATATATATATGTATATATATGTTTTGATTATTTATTTTTTGATGCCATTTATCCCTATCATTTTCCTCCTCTTCCTCTAGATTCTGACCCATGATTTCTTTTTGATAATGTCACAGGGGGAGAAATTATATGATGTTATGTATTATGGTATTATTTTCAAATTATGGTATTATTTGAGAACTAATCTGATGATTATGTATTTATAGTTTGATATCTTAGTCTCATATCATGTCTCTAATTAAAACTTATTTATTACACATGTGCTAACCTATGTATTTAGAAATGAATTCAGGGAGCATGACTTGAGGGGAAGCTTTTCTTACTCCCAAATCAAATCAAAACATCATTGTGTGCCATCATCAAAAAAAGAAAGATTGTTAGATTTATTTATTTTGATGATTTACATAATTATGTTTTTAATTTATTTGAAAGAGAAAAATAGAATACAAAATTTATTTTGATGATTTATTTAATTATATTTTAATTTATTTGAAAAAGAAAAATAGAATCCAAAATTTATTTTGATGGTTTATTTAATTTATTTGAAAGAGAAAAATAGAATCAAAATTTATTTTGTCCCATTATTTCTCACCTAAACCTTTATTCTAAATGTTGTTAGAATGTATTTAATATTTGATTAAATCAGGAGTTCAAATAGCCCAAAAACAGAGGTTCAAACAGCCCAGCACAAAAGCAGTTCAAAAGGTTCAAGTGGAAGATATTCAAATTTGTAATGATGAAGTGGAAGATATTCAAATTGGTAATGATGGAAGTACAACGGCTATAAATTCAAATGAATACAAATTTGTAATGATGGAGTGGAAGATATTCAAATTAGTAATGATGAACTACAACGGCTATAAATTTAAATGAATACAACGACTATAAACGGTTATAATTTTCATTATATATACCAAAGTCTATAATGTAAACAAGTTACAAAAAAACCAAAAAATATTCTTTGATCTAAAATCACTCTCATCTATTCTCTGAAAAATTTTCTGAGAAGTGTTCTTCAATTTTTGTTTACATCCTCTCTCAAAAAATTATACATTGAGCCTTATAGCATTAAGCCTATCTTTCCTGTGTGAGATTTACAGAAAAATCAAAGCTTCATTTTATATATCTATCTTTGAGAGATATTTATTGTAAGCTTTCTTTGAAAGCAAAAATATCATTTTATCTTGTAAAAGTGTTGCAAACACTGTGTTCTTGAAATCTTGAGAGTGATTGTGAATCACCTAAGATTTGCAAGGGTTTGGGCTTGTGAAGTCTATGTAAAGTCTGTGGAGGATTGCTCCATTTGTAAAGAGGTTGCTAGCACCCCTGTGAAGCTAGAAGATAGTGAAAAATCTCAAGTGAAGCTTGAGGAGTGGATGTAGGCTTGGTTGAAGCCAAACCACTATAAATCTGTTCGTCTTCTCTTCCTTAATCTCTTTACTTTCCTACTATTGCTATAGTTATCTAATATTCATGTGTTAATCATTTGATTTACCTTGTATGTTAGTTATACTTCATTGTTACTTTGCTTGATCATTTACTGCTAAGTTCATCATTGTGCTTGTTAATAATTTATTGTACTAGTAGTTAATTTTATTAGGGTATTATTAGTTTTAATTTGTAGAAACCTAATTCACCCCTCCTCTTAGGTTGCTTTTTGGGTAACACCAAGGAATTCCCATTCCACTCTGCAGTCTCTCGGATACCCATCTTACAGCCAGAGACCTAAGAGTACCCAAACCTAAGCTAGAGGAGGCAACATTTAAACTGTTGAAAGATTTGAGTGATTTTAAGTTTACCCCCTTCCTCCCCTCTGGCTCAGTTTTAAAAAGATTTCAAAATTGGTGGACAGCCAATATGGAAGTGCATTTAGCAATACATCCTCATGATTTACTAATAGAGCTAGGTGTGCCTTCTAAGGCTCAAACAAAAGAAACTGGGACCATCCCTTCTCCTTCTACATCTACCAAGACTATTCCTGCAGTCTCACTCCCTCCTTCTAGAGTTACCAGAACTGCTTCGAAGAAGGGTATGCACTTTTAGGTTTCCTTCCTTTCAGAATTTTCTGTTTGTTTTCTTCATAT
This sequence comes from Camellia sinensis, assembly GCF_004153795.1. Classification (NCBI taxonomy): domain Eukaryota; kingdom Viridiplantae; phylum Streptophyta; class Magnoliopsida; order Ericales; family Theaceae; genus Camellia; species Camellia sinensis. The sequence continues at coordinate 187,285 of NW_021024492.1, read as the reverse complement.
TCATACTACTTGGTGTAGGGTCTCCACAAGAAGAATCTCCCAAGAGAGTTGAAGCTTTGGCTGTTCTCAAAGACAAACACCAGCAGAGAAAGAAAAGAAAACTACAACTCACTCCTGAAAAGTCTGAGTCTTAGATTGCCGAGGAAGAGACAGAGAAAGAGTATGAAATACCACTGCAGAGGAAAAAGAAAAAGAAAACAACCGTCTCTTCTTCTAACTTGGCTGAAGATCCCACTCGTGAGTGTAGACACCCCATTTTTGACCGACCTTAAGACTCAGACGTCACCGATTGAGCGCTTGGTGATGTTGCATAATGTGCTCGTTCAGAAGTTTCAGAGTCGCGGCTGCGAGCCCTACCTCCGGACTTCCGAACCCTCTTCTGTGCCTTGTCTCGGTTTGCGAACCAGACTCGATTTTCTTTGTTTCTTTTCCTGAGGGGAGGGAGAGGTCCCGCAGACTATCTCTCAGTGGCCGTGGGCTACATTTGGTGGCCGTAGGCCATTTTTCCCATTTCGGAGTCCGGTTCCTGGTTTTCGGAGCCGTCAGGCCGTGTGCCTCGGTTCGGGACCGCTTAACCGTCTCCGTTTGCTCTGATTTTTGGCATACATCTTGTTTCATCCCTTTTGAGGGACACTGGGGGCTGAGAAACCCACTTCGAGGTCGAATACAATTTTCGGTGCTTAAAAGCCCATTTTCGGGACCTCGAACTGCGTGTTTCGGCCCCGGAACTTTCGTTTTGCAACGGTTTTCGTTCATTTTTGGCAGGTAGCTCTGTTTTATCACAAGGAAGGTCACTGAAGGGTGGGAGGCCAGCAATTGTTGCAACAACCAGTTATCTCTCCTCCGGAGCCTCCCAGCGCCCGTTTTCCCGACTTCCGGGCTAATGTTGAACACCCTAGGGGTAGTGTTGCCAACTTTCAACCACATATCTGTGATCTACACATCTGGGAAGCCACTAAAAGTTGGTGGCCGGCCATTAAGGTCACCTGACCCTTTTGACCCCTTTCTTCCGGGCTAATGTTGAACCCCTTGGACCTTTTTTCTCGAACTTTGAACCACATATCTGTGATCTACACATCTGGGAGGCCACTAAAAGTTCATGGCCGGCCAGTAATTCAACTTGACCCTTTTGAACCCCTCTTTCCGAGCCAATGTTGAACCCCTCTTTCCGAGCTAATGTTGAACCCCTTGGACCCACTTTCTTGGACTTTTAACCACATGGTTGTGTTGTACACACATAGGGGTACCTCTCCATTATCTGGCCGGCCAGAAAATCACCTTGACCCTTTTGACCCCTAGCCGGCCAGCTAGGGGGTGTGGCCGGCCGGCAACCTCCAGCAAAAGTGAGAGGCCGGCCGTGTTCCTCGCACTGTGCACTTTACAGCTGTGGGGCAATGTCCCCCAGATATTTTCTGTATCCGGGGGATATTTTGTGGGGGAGTTTTGCCCTCCTTCTCCCCCACCTTTACACCCCATTTTGAACCCTTATAACCAGCTGGTGGCCTTCTTTGCAAGGGTTAGAAAAACTCTCCTTCAAGCTTCCATAGCCAACTCCATCTTCTTCCTTCTCAACTCTTGAAAAAACCCTAAGTCCCTAACCATTATTCCTTCTACACCACCAAGCTCTACCACCACCACCTCATTTCCAGCAACAAGGAAGGTTTCTAGAAGGCAAAAGAAGCTGCAAATCCATCCAAAAAGCAACAAAAGTTTGAATCTTCAAGGGTAAGTAACACCTTTACCCTTTTGACCCTTTTTCTTGATCAATTTCTAAGCCATGCATGCTTTTTGTGTTGAGCTCCGAGCCTAACTGAAGAGGGCCATATTTTGAGCTCATCTTCACTTCTCATTAAGGGCTCAACCCTGTTTGAGCCCTCCATAATACACTTGCTTCATTGACCATCTTGTATGTCATAATGGTGTCACACCCAAATTCCGGGTTATGAACGCGGCCGTGGCTCACAGGGACTCAGCCAAGGCACACGTAAGCCTAACCACTAATACATAATCAATTGAGCAACTATACAAAGTCCAGTAATACATACCAAAATCAATCCAGACATGTCACAATTATAAACGGCAAAATCAACCGTAAAAAAAAGCATCCAACTTATGGATATAAAACAACCACATATCAAAATAATCCTAAATGAACTTCAATAAGATAAATATAAAATATGCACAAACTTTGAATAAACTCTAAACTAAGGAATGCCTAAAAGGTCCATGCATTGAGTCCCGTACGCCATGAGTCCAAATCTTAAGTCTTAACGACCTGGAAATGGTAACACTAAGTCAGCTGATAGCTAGTGAGTAGGCAACATGGATAGTAAATACAGTTTTGTAAAACAGGGTTCAATTCCAAAATAGATATATATCAAGTGAATAGATTGGGCATAACAGTTTTGGGTAATACAATCTTGTTCACAAAGAAGGTTCCACCAATTCAACACTTAAAAATATCATGTCTCGCAAGAACATGTAAACGACTTTTTTCAACTTAAAACAGATTATAACATGAACCCAATAATTTTCTGGGTACAATAAAAACCATAATCTGCCACATACATTTCTCAGGCTATACAGCCCGTTGGGATTCCAAAATACGCGAACTAAGAGTATTTTTCTTTTATTTTTCCTCAGGGTGGCACTGGGCTTTTCTCAAGACGATCCAATTGAAGGTCACCTTGTTGTTTTAAGGTCTGTTCTTACAATCGGTTGAGCCTAGAGTCATCACGGCCCACCCGGATCTGTTCCCTAGTGGCCCAGAGTCCACAACATCAGTGGAATAATTTTCCCTGGACTAAATACACAAATTGTCCATAATCAATACAATCAGTTTCGCAAAACTGGGTAGTTCAATCATTATAAACATGAGACCAAAAACAAATATTTCCAGTATGCCAAGTTCACAACATGTTTTCAGAAATTTAATTGATTCCATTGCATAATATAATAATTTATCAACGTTTAATCTTGACACAACATTTAATTTTGTTTCCAACAGTTCAGGGTAGGGGAACTTTATAAAAATACGTAGCTGAAACTACTCACTCTGATAATCGCAATAATATAATCTCAGAATAGAGTGTAAAAGTCCAACTGTGCCTGAACCATGAATAAACTACGCGGCACATAACTAATTTAAAAATATAAAAAAAATAGGAATAAGTAATCTCAAACTAAAACCAACTAAACGGCTCAACCCAACTCACCGTTACTCTTAATATTACCTAAGTTCATATTCTTCAAGGTCTAAAATCACCCAGATAGATTCCGATCGAAACTTTAACTAAAATAACTTTAAGATGAAACAGTGTTTTAACAGTTTCCCGCAATTATTCGCTACACTTTGAAAATTACCAAAAACCCACCTCACGCTATTCCGAAAATTCCAATCCTCCAGATAATGATCTAATATAATCCTAAGTTTCAAACCCTTAATTGGTTTTCCACTTGATTTGCTTATCAAAATAATTTTTCTACAATTTATTATATCCAACAAGGCTTGTTTTCTGCAGCCTTTAAAGAAATTGAAGCGGTTCTCTTAATATACACGGCAATCAAGTGCAAGGGCAAAAACATACGAACTAGTCTCGTACCGGTTCTAATGACACTAATTTGATAATTTTTGGTTTATACCAAAGAGAAACAATCCGACTTTACTTGTTTCGGACTGGTTTTTCCTGGGACAGATTTGATACCTCAATTTATATGGATTTCGACCTCCAAAAATTATGAAAAATCAGATATGTAATTCAAATGTTGTAATTTGATCTACTGTAAAAATTTCAGATTCAAAATTCATCCGTTTGTATGGTTTCTTCTTGATTTTTAAAAGTTAGCGATTATGTGCAGAATTTTTGGATAAGATTCACACCGATTCTTTATCACATGAATTTAACTTCCTAGATTTCTTAACAACATATATATTCACACAAATCTCATACACCTACAATCTCTCCATCAATGAATTAAATAACAACATATTAGGATAAAGAACAAAGAAAGAAGAGAAGAAAACCTAGGAGGCCACACAGCACAAAACCCAATGCTCTCCTCTGCTACAACAAATAATCTTTGAGATTGAAAAACCCCACTCTTTCCTTCATAACCCACACAGCGCAGGCGCTGCTAGTGTTTTGGAAAACAATTATAACAAGAGTTAGGAATTTGTGTTTATTTTTTTTATACTAGTGGTGGGCCACACTTAGGTCAAATAGATAGTAAAAAATACAAGATACATATACAAGTACATGCAACTCAAATGGTAGAGTCTAACTATAATTTCGTGGTCTACGGAGTTCAAGTCACACCCTCTTTCTATTTTTTTTTTTAATAATAGTCTTGCTTCTCTCAATCAATGACTTCACTCACAATTTATTTTAGGTTTAAAATTAATTAAAAGATCCTCCAATTAATATTTATTTGCACTTAAAGATTATAATAAAATTTTGAGATTTTGTAAAATAATTATTATCTATTATTTACTTAATTTTTATATTCGGGTTCTCCACACTTGGTAACAGGCGATCATTTGATCGGCGCAAGCGGGGGTGCTCGAAGATGACTTCCCTTCTCGTACCCAAGTTCCCGAGCCGAGGCAACTTTGGTGATGACGGACAGCGTGGCCTTAGGCAGAACGAGTCAGGGTTTCCTAAATTCTCCAAAAATAAATATTTAAGGTGGCGACTTTGTATCTGGCAAACAGTCCATGTTTGACACTAGCTTTCTTAAAAATATCAGTTTTCCAAAAGGATTTGCCGATTTGAACTCTTTGGTTGATTTATCTCTCAGCATTGCACTTCGCATTAGATTATAACCAGTGAAATTTGGAGTCGAACTGTTAGTAGTAAAGCCCAAGGGCAAACGTCTATATATGTGTATGTGTGTGTGTGTGAATGAATGGAAATATTTGGGGAATTGGAGTTATGTTTGGGATTTTAAGATTAAAGAATCCAAATTCATGTGAGATTGGTATATGTTTGAAATGCCTGTGTACATGATTTTTGGAACCATAATCTATCAATTTAAAGGCACCATTTTGGAGCCTTGTAAAGCTTACGCAAAAATTGGATTTTTCATGAATTTCGGACTGCCACACAGGGGATCGCTTGCATCGTGCGGGGTCATAGCGACGTCGGGAGCATGCCGCAACGTGCAGGAGTCATGGCCGCACGTGCGGAAAATGAAGAATTTTTGGGTTTTGCTACTGCTAAAAAGGCACGTGCGGGACCAAGCCGCACGTGCGGGGTTCACAGCCGCAACGTGCGGCCCATGTTGCAAAAGTCCGTCTGCTCGTTTTCCCTGCTCGCCCTCTGATATTATTCAAAATAATTTTTGATGTTGCTTTAAATGTTCGTAAATTCGTTGAAGTGGAACGAATCAAAAGATGATTTAAAAAAGGAAAAGATGAATAAATGTGGAATTATGTTTGTGTGTAGGACATACTCCGGGGGGAATTATCGTCCACCGCAGCACTGTGAGTAGTAGTACTGTAATCGTACCTTTATTTACGCGTTAATAAATCGTAATATTTTAACGCTCCACGTACTAAAATCGTACCTTATTTACCGCTCTGCTCTTCACAAGCAGTTACGTTTAACATTATGGTTTGATTGGAAATCGGTGTGAACTATGTTTGACGTTGAAAGATTTTGCAGTACATGGGTATGACCTCTGAATTACTCTGTATTCCGTTACGGTTAATGGTATCGTTAGATGTGCTATCCCGTAAAATTACCTAATGGATTCCCATAAGAATTGCAATACAGCCATTAACATTGTGGATTGTTACCAAAAGAAATTGGAAGTAAACCCCGCTTACCGAGAACTGATTTTTGAATGGGAACATGATTCTTGAATGTCTATCAGGACTCTATAAGTCTGTTTGGTTCAACACGGTTTTCATGACAACGATATCTGCCTAGAATGGGATCATCGGAAGGAAATAATCTCAGATAAAACTAACGGGTTGCCTCTATACGGTTAGTGACCATTGAGAAACTATGATAAACATCAGATTTGCCTATGAATTGACCTCAACCTAAGGAAAGAATGAATAATAATAACATTGTTATGGCGACCTCACGCTAGGAATGTGAATTGTTCTGAACCCTATTAATGTTAGTGATATATTTGCCTTCTGTTAATTAGTTATTATTAATCGTTCCGTTTCCGCAAAGAAAACCAT
>NW_021024492.1:94306-179826 GCF_004153795.1 Camellia sinensis | reverse complement strand
GGAAAGCGGAATAAAACTGGCATGCAAGCCAGGGACTGCCTTGCTTCTGATGGATGATGCATGTCCTGATTGTCTTGCGCGGAAATCCACCGAATGCCCGATTAGCCTCTGTTTACACCTGTTCTTGGAATGCGTGCTAATCCCCAAAAGGTTGCTGATTCTTTGTTTTGCTGCAACAGAGAGCAGGAAAGGGACATAGCAATGTATTTGCACAGATATATGCATGTCTCGATCCTCGTTGCCACCAATTACGCATACCGAGGCATGATGGCCGAGGAGTCGAAATGCACAACTCAATATAGGATGAATGCACATGAGACTACAGCTAAAACCTAACTCCATCATGGATAATCCGAGTGTCGGTGACTAGGGAATTGAGACACATCCGTCACTCGGAGTACGAATGTACCTCGTTTCCCGTGCCCGGGCTAACTCCTATTCCGAACACGATGCAATATGCATGACATGCATGAAATGCAACTAAGATACAATCCTAATATATACAATGCTATGAAAATGAGATGCCTCGAAATGCGTGCAACGCAGGCACACCAACGAGGCGATGATATGTGTCTCGAAATACGTGCATGCGGGCACGCAAAACCGAGGCGATGAAATGTGTCTCGAAATACGTGCACCGAGCATGCAAACTGAGGTGATGAATGTGTCTCGAAATACATGCACGCGGGCACGCGAACCGAGGCGATGAAAAATGTGTCTCGAAATACGTACACGCGGGCACGCAAACCGAGGCAATGATATGTGTCTCGAAATACGTGCACGCGGGCACGCAAACCGAGGAGATGAAATGTTTCTCGAAATACGTGCACGCGGGCAACGCAAACGAGGAATGAAATGTGTCTCGAAATACGTGCACGCGGGCACGCAAAACCGAGGCAATGAAATGTGTCTCGAAATACGTGCACGCGGGCACGCAAACCGAGCGATGAAATGTGTCTCGAAACACGTGCACGCAGGCACGCAAATCGAGGCAATGATAAAATGTGATGAAATGATATGGAAGACAAAATGGGCTTATACAACATGAGTGAGCCTCAGCCGCACTCACATCGGATGCCGTCGGATAAAAAAAAAGTGCCTCGAAATGCTGCACACGGGCACGCAAACCGAGGCAATGAGAATGCAATGAAATGGCATGGAAATGACAAATGGGCTTATACCAACATGAGTGAGCCTCAACCACACTCACATCGGATGCCGTCGGATAAAAAAGAAGTACCTCGAAATGCGGGCACACGGGCACGCAAACCGAGGTAATGATGAAATGGATGAAACATGGCAAAATGATATGCAAGCATGCCAATGGAATTTCAGCAACCAAATATGGGGGAAAACAGTCCCGAAATGAAGCGAAATGACATGAAATGCAAGGAAATGTCCCGAAATGCAACCTTAGGCATCCGAAATGGCCTATAGCCATGCTAAACATGGACAATATGACATGCAATGCAAAGACAGAAGCTAGACAGTCCCAAGAGATGCACTTTCACAGTTATAAACATGGACAAACAGCAAGCATAGGTAGGAAAGATAGCATGCAAGGAATAGGGGCCAAAGAGGGGTAATGAAGCAAGTGGTATAAGCAAACCCAAACTGAAAAAATTTCCTTCTACAACACTGAAGATGGACCAAAAATATGAACATTACAGTATATAGCAGCCTCAAAAATCAGTATACACACGCTAAAAATGTGATGCAAATGAGACAAAAGTGCTAAACATGAAGTATACGAAAATAATCACCAAACAGAAAAAAAGTGGTGAATAAAACATGAAGTATAGGCCAAAATAAGGCCACTTTCAGTTCGGACCAAGGTCCAAAAATAGAAGCAAAGAGGGCTATCAATTTATACAAAAATGGGGCCAAATAAGGGATTGAACTACAAGTGCCACATGGAACACCAAACAATGTTGAGCCCTTTCCCAATGTGAAGAGGGGCTCAAATAAAGCCTCATATCAGTTTACAACATGCCGAAAATAAATTTCTCATGGGTCAAAAAATAGCAGCAAAACGCCTGTACTAAGCATGATATCTTGTTTTTGAAAACACATGCGTTCTTATTCCGGTTAATTAGCTAGAATTACTATGTGATGCGCACAACACACAAGTATAGACTAGATCACCTAATTTGGAACAAAGCATCGCGTATCCATTTATTTGGAAATGATTTTGAAGTTTGCTACTCGCAAGTAGGCTAAAACACGGATTTCAATGAACCGTTCCAATTCAAGTAATCCAACCTTCACCTACAGGCATTCAGGCAGTTATATCATATAAGCAATTAGCCTCATGGCAAGCATGTTGTCATGGAAAAACTCACACTCATGCAAGATGCTAAAGCATAAACACTCACAGTGTACTCCGAGCCAAAACAAGAAACTAGTTAGAAATCATGCATGATCCTAGTTCATGTTAAAATGGCTAATGCATCGTATGCAAAGTGCAACTAGAAATAGGCTCGGCTAATCTAAAATGGCACATGAGATGCGATAATTCGATACATGTATTCAACTTGGAATTGAAATACAATGCAGTTAGTATGATGCACTGAGACCGGTGCATGCAATACAGATGAATGGATGCAAACATGCGAGTAAAGGAATGCTAATTGAAACATGACCCAGAACTAACCATCATAAGCGGTTAAGTAAAATGGAGAAAGAAGTGGGGTTAGAAGACATGCATCACACACACACACACACACTTATTACACTAATTGGCTCTCTCGAGGGAGAGACCGAAATAATAATACAAACCATCTAATTAACTAACTAACAAGCTAATTAATTATTACAAAACCAAATGAATAACTAGCTACAACTAATTGTTACAACACTTAAATAATTAACAAATTAATTAAGCTATGAAGACAGTAAAACAGCCTCGGGAAGAGGGACGAATGCATGCTCGGTCGGCTTCGCTCGGAAATCCATTGCAATGCTTCATGTTGTCTCTGTTTGCACTGCTCTGTACCTCTGAAAATTGTACCAACTTCTGTGACACTTCTGAACCATCTTATGTACACTGTGGGAGGTCATCGACCAAGAGATGAGGCCATCGACCAAGATAGGAAGGTCATCGACTAAATATAAAGCTCTCGGCCAAACATTGTTAGCCGATCGGCTCTAAATATGGTCGATCGACCATTTGTTCCTGCTAACTGCACTTGTTGCTGCAACAGAGGACAAACATAGCATGGTAATACATTTACAAGACAATGTCTGCACAACTACACCCCTTATCATGTTTAAGACTCAAAGGCGTGTAGTTCTCAACCCTCGGACCACCAATCACGCATTTCAATGCATGATGGCCAAAGGAGCCAAGTGTGCAATTCAATATCAAATGAAATGCACAAACACATAAGGGGCCCCAACCTCTATCATGCTTGATCAAGAGGCAAGGGAATGCACACACAATGCAATGCAACCTAAGTATGCAAGCAAAGCTAATACAACATGAGCATGTTAACAACAATGCCATGTAATGCGACTAGCATGCAACAATATGCAAAGGGGGAAGTATGTAACAACATGTTAATTAGCAAGCATGTGACAACATGCAATTTGACAAGCATGCAATGAGCATGTAAGCATGATGTAATAGGACTAGCATGCAACAACATGCAATGGAACTAGTACGCAACAAGCATGCGACAACATACAAGGCAAGCATGTAACAACATGCGAAGATGGACTTAAACCAAAATGGGAGGACCTCGGCCATGCCCAAATCAATGGCCAAAATGCTAAGAAATAATAGACAAAAGCACATACAAACATGCACATGTAATGGCCTATCACATAGGCATAAAAGGGCAACTTTCAAGAGCACTTAAAAGGAGACAAATATGGTAAGCTCTGAAATTATGTTAGGAAAGGTGCCAAACCAATCAATCAAAGCAAGCAAATCATGCAAGAAGACTCAAGGCTCAAAGCTAACCAAGGGGTTCAAATCATGGCTATGCAAAACACGAAGCAAATGGCAAGTATAATCCAAAACAGTCCTAGATCATGTCAAAATGAGCCTAAAACATGCAAGGACCAAAGCCAAAATAAGCTAGAACGAAGGACCAAAAGCACGGGGCATGTAAGGCCACAAAAGGGGTGTTATACTACACCTATCAAAACCAAACATGGCATGACTTAAGAAATGAAAAAAAGAGTTATGGCATGGTAAAACAAGACCAAAGACCCACTTAGATGGCATCCCAAAGACCTAAACATGATGGCACACACAATGACACATTCATGAGGCATAAGACATCAATTCTTTAAAACATTAAAGGAGTGACATGTGCAAGTGTGTAAGCATGAAACATGGACTGAAATATCATAACAAATGATGCCAAATCATTGAAATGAGCCAAGTAATGCATACATGTGACTTGAACACCCAAAGCTAACAAGCTAGATTGCATGGTAGCTATACAAAACAATGCAAGCATGACCAAGACAATGCAAAACAGAGCTCAAGCATGATAAAACAAGGTTAAAAGCTTTATAGAGTTTAGCCAAAATCACGCCAAAATGACATGTTACAACATAATGCATATTAAGGCAAATGAGTGGATTGCAAGACAAGTACAAGGAGCATGCAAAGGCTAACCAAACCAAATCTAAACAGAGGTATGATATGGCAAAATATCACCTAAAACATGCTGAAATGGACACAACATAGGCTAGAAAGACATGCTCAAACATGAAGCATATAAAGCTAGTGTGTGTGATTTACACTACAAGTGTATGGTACATGAAAGATGCCACTAAACCAACCTTAGACAGAGGTAAAGCATGGCAAAGTAACACCAAATACTTGCTGAAATGAAGCTAAGACAAGCTTAACAAACATGCTACTAACATAAGTCATTTATGCAAGCATTCAAGACAATAAGGAGAGGGGATGACCCTCTCCTATTTAGGACTCCAAAACCACCTTCCTACCACTGAAAATCCTCTAGATTTCAGTGGTAGGAAGGTCATGCAAAGCCAAGAACAAGGGCCAAAACGGATGGCCTAAAACAAGGCCTAACAAGGCCTAAGAGGGGGGAACCAACCCCAAACCAAAAAGTGATCTTAAAAAAAGATCTAAAGCATCAAAAATCAAAACTTATTTTAGTTTAGAGTTAAGCTTAAAAAAATAAGCAAGAAGGTCTAAAAGCTTAAGCAAGAAAGGGGTATTAAAAGCAAGAATGCTCACCCTTGAAGAACACTTTCAAGAACAAGGCTCCAGCAGGTTTTCCAAGCTCAAACCAACCCAAAAACTCTGAAATCAACCTCAAGGGACCTCAGTTCCAAGAGGATGGTGTTCTAGTGTGTGTTTGTGTACAATAGTAAGACAAAACTACACTTTTGAATACAAAACAAGGCTAAACAAAGAAGAATAGATACGAAAGTATATCTATCCCTCAAGACTCAATTTTCTGAACCCTTGAGGAGGGAGGAGATGGTTCTCTCTTATAGAGAACCAAAAGCAAAGCTTCTTGAGGAAGCTAAGCAAGGGGCAAATCCCTTCATATGGAGGGGGGAAATTGTGGATGCCAACTGTGACAGCCGGCATAAAATATTTGCATAAAGCAGATGAACAGGGTTCGGCCAGAAAATATGGCCGATCGGGAAACACAAGGGCCGATCGACCAAAAAGAGTGTCGATCGTCCAAAACTTTTGGCCGATGGCAAGAAAACAAGGCCGATGGCTTCAAGCCTTGGAAAACAAGCCACCCGCTTCCCTCAGAAGCAAAAACACAAATGTTTGGTCCATAACCAAGCACAAAACAGACAAGCTGAGAGATCTTGAGGCAAGGCGCACGACCGAGGCCTCCGGGAACTCAAAACGAACACAAACATGGGTGATCATCGAGTGTTCAAACGATGATGTCCAAGTCTTGAGGACGGTCAAAAATGGGGTGTCTACACCTTATCAAGAACATAGTTCTCATCAAATGGACCATTTCCATGCAAATGGTTATAGACAACATCCAAGACAACGCGAAGGCTAATATGATGACATAAAGAACAATATAAACAAAAGGACTAAACTCTTATCTAATTACATAACACATAAAGAAGGGGAATCTCCTCCATCCCTTTCTCCATTACGTCAACAAAACGACAAAAAGACAAAACAACAACTACCAAGAACACACATCAAAATTTAGAACCCATACATCAAGACTCTATGACACATCAAAATTTAGAACCCATACATCAACACTCTATGTCCATATCTGAATCAAAATCACTGTCAAGCTCATCTTCTTCTTCATTGTCACCCTCCATTATTGGTTCATCTTCATCATCACATATGAAGTCATCGTCCATACCAAGCAAGGGTTGTACATAGTTATCAGACTGCAAAACTTCCATTGGAATAATTTCAGCGTCAATATCATCTCGACGCAACACCACATCGTCATCCCCAGGTTCAGTTAGTACAACATTGTAGACACCCCATTTTTGACCGTCCTCAAGACTTGGACGTCACCGTTTGAACACTCGGTGATCATCCATGTTCGTGTTCGTTTTGAGTTCCCGGAGGCCTCGGCCGCGCGCCTTGTCTCAAGATCTCTTAACTTGCCTGTTTTGTGCTTGATTTTGCACCAAGGACTTGTGTTTTGTGCTTCTGAGGGTGGAAAGAGGCTTGTTAGCCGTCCCTGAAACCCACCGGCCATGGCATGATGCCACCGGCCTTGTTTTTTTTTTTCTACCGACCAAATGTTTGGTCGGTCGGTATTTTCTTAGGTGTATCGGCCTTTTTGTGTGGTCGGCTGACCATTTATTTGGCCGGTTGTCTCTTTTTTTGGCCGGTACCTCCTTTTTTCCTTTTTCAGGCATTATGCATGCCAGCTGTGCCAGCTGGAATGCACGAACTTGTCCTCCATACACGTGTATGGAGGAGTTACACCATTTGCACCTTTTTTGCTCAAGCTTCTTGGAGAAGCTTGCACCCTTTGCTTAAGCTTCTTGGGGAAGCTTGACCCTTTGTCTTAGCTTCCTCAAGAAGCTTAGACCCTTTGCCTTGGCTTCTCTTAGAAGCTTCACCTCTTTGACCCTTTTGCCTTAGCTTCTTTAAGAAGCTTAGGCCTTTGTCTTCCTCTATAAAAGGAGACCTCTCTTCTCCTTTGAAGAGGTTCAGCAAATCAGAGTTATATAGCATATATACACCACTCTCTCTCTATATCTCCCTCTCTCTCTTCATTTGTGTGTGTTAGAGAGCCTAAAAGGGTGTTTTGTTCGTAGTTTTGCACTAAGACACCTAGTATTACACCATACTTGGGTTATTGGGTTATTGGGGTCTTGAGAGTTTGTTCTTGGAGTTTTGAGTTGATTTTGATCAGAAGAAGGGGCCTGAGGTTGCTGTTCTTCAAGTGTTCTTTAAGGGTGAGCATAGCTACTTTATATTCCCCATTCTTGCACTAGCTTTTAACCCACTTTGCATGCTGTTTTGAACTTTGTGTATAACTGATAAAAACTCTGATTTTTCATGCTTAAGATGTTTCATTAGGGTCACTTTGGTGTTGGGGGTCAACCTCCCCCTTTTTGGCCTTGTTTGGCCTTTTTTTTGTGCCTTCTTTGTTGAGCCTTTGTAACTTTCATGTATTGGCCTTCTCACCACTGAAATCCAGAGGATTTTCAATAGTGAAGAAGAGGTTTTGAAGTCTTGCATAGGGGAGGGACATCCCTCTCCCTTTGTGTCTCTTTTGTTCATGTTTTTGGCTCATAAGGGTAGCATGCATGCCTAGCTTTGTTTGGTCTTATTTCAGAGGTTATTTGGTGTTTTTTTAACATGTTTTACCTCTGTTCCATGGTGGTTTGTTGACCCCTTACACGCATAATATACTTGCCTTGTATTCCTCCATTTTGCCTAGAAATGCATCTTGCCTTTAGACCTCCATGCTTACATGTTCTAGCTTGACTTCATGAAGCTTTTGGTCATATTTCATCATGCTTAAGGTCTGTTGGGTGCTGATTTGATCATGTTTGCCTTGTTTGGTATAGCCTCTTTGTATTTTGGCTTGTGAGCCTTGAGTGTGTGAGTCTTTAGCTTGCATTACCTAGGCTATTTCAGTGGTTTGGAATCACTTATTATGCCATTTCAGTCCATGTTTTGTTCTTACATGCTTGCATTTGCTACCCTTTCAATGCCTTGAAGAGATGTGATCTTATGCTCCATGTTAGGGCCTTGGTGTATGCCTATGTGTTTGAGGCTTTGGGCTGCCGTATCAGTGGGTTTTGGGGGTTATTTTGGCATATTATAACTTTGCTTTTCATCACATAATCCATGCCATGTTTGGTTGGGGTGGGCGTAGAGCAATGCTCCCTTTCGTGGCTTTGAATGCCCTTTGTTTTGGGCCCATTTCTTGGCATGTTTTGATCATGTTCTATGCATGCTTTAGTCTTGTCTTGGAGTGCCTTAGGACTTTTTAAAGCCATTTTGGTCCTTTGGGGTTTGGTTGACATAGCTATGGTTTGGACCCCTTTGTTGGCTTCAAGTTTTGGTCATTATTGCATGCCTTACTTACTTAACATGGTTGATTTGGCATCATCCTCTATGCATTTTCAGAGTTTAACATGTTGGTCTAAGTCCATGTTTATCATCTTTTGAGTGTTCTTGATAGTTACCTTTTGTGCCTTAGCTTTAGGCCCATTGGTGTGCATGTTTGCATGAGCATTTGTCCATCATTTGCATCATCTTTGGCCACTGTTTATGGCAAGGCTGAGGTTTGCCCTTTGTGGTTTAAGTCCACCATTGCATGTTTTGACATGTTGCATTACTTTGGTTTCATGCTTGCATTGTCTCATCTTTACACGTTTGCATGTTGTTTAGCTAGTTGCATTCCATATCCTAGCTTGCATGATAGGTTGCATTGCATTGTATCTTGCATGTTTAGCACATTGTACTTGGCATGTTTGTTACCTTAGCCTCATATTGCATGCTTGAGACATGTTGCATACTTGAGTCACATTGCATACTTGCATTACATTTTGCTTGGTTTGGGGTGTCAAACCAAGCATGAGGAATGAGGGGCGTTCGTACTCAAAGTTACGTAACGCGCCTCAATCCTTGGTCGCTGATGTCCTTGATCTCAACATGATAAGGCGTGTAGCACTCATGTGTTTTGTTGCATTCATTCACATTGAAATGCATACTTGACTTCTTGGACCATCACGCATTGAAATGCGCGATTGGTGGTCCGAGGGTCGAGTACCAAACTCCCTTGAGCCCATAGCATGATAGGGAGAGTGGTTATGCACATATTGCTTTGAAAATTCCATACCATGCACTATCTGTCCTCTGCTGCTGTCAAAACAGGGCTCTGTAGGAAGTAATGGCCGGCCGACCACTTTTGGTGCCGACCGACCATCAGTGTCCAGCCGGTGGTTCAATATTTGGTCGATAAGCCTATTCCCATGGCCGGTGGATTTGAATTGTGGCCGGTGATATTCCACAACACTCAGGGAGTGATTCAGAAGGATTCTGGAAACTTTCATAAATTTCAGAGGAGCAAGGCAGTGTAAACAGAGGCAACAGTGGCATGGTACCGGGTTTCCAGGCGAGGCGAACCGAGCATGCATCATCCCATCATTCCCCTTCATTCCGAGGCGGCTGCAAGCCACTTCTTTTGCTATTTAATTTGTTAATTAATTTAGAAGCTTGTAATATTTAATTAGCTAGAGTAGTTAATTATTTGTTTAATTTGTCATTATTCTTTTGTCCCCGGGTGAGGATAATTTGTGAATAAGTGTGTGTGAGTGTGTGTATGTCTTCCAACCCCCACTTCTTTCTCCTTTTACTTTACCTGCTTCAATGGTTAGTATGAGGATTTTAAATTAGCATACCTTATGCTATGCATGCGTGCATCCATACATTTGTCTTGCATGCACCCGGCTCGGCGCATCATTACTAACTGTATTGTATTTCAAATTCCAAGTTGAATACGTGTTAGTTGTAGCATCATCATATGCCATCTTAGAATAGCCGAGCCCTTGTAGTTGCATCTGCATGTGTTGCATTAGCCATCTTAACATGAACTAGGATCATGCATGTGTTACTAACTAGTTTCTGTTTTGGCTTGGAGTACTCGGTAAGCATTTATGTTTTAGCATCCTTGCATGAGTATAAGTGTTGCCTGATAGCATACTTACCATGAGGCTATATGGCTTATGTGTTATAACTGCCCTGAATGCCTGTGGGTGAAGGTTGGGTTGCTTGAGTTGAAAATTCGTCGAAACCCATGTTTTAGCCTACTTGCGAGTAGCAAATTTCAATCCATTTCAAAACAAACGGTATATGCGATACTTTGTTCCAAATTAGGCAATCTAGTCTATACTTCTTGGTTGTGCACATCACATAGTAAGATTAGCTAATTAATCGGAATAAGAA
Organism: Camellia sinensis; assembly: GCF_004153795.1. Taxonomy (NCBI): domain Eukaryota; kingdom Viridiplantae; phylum Streptophyta; class Magnoliopsida; order Ericales; family Theaceae; genus Camellia; species Camellia sinensis. The sequence goes on along the minus strand of NW_021024492.1, from coordinate 169,421 downwards.
CGCTAATGTTTTCAAAACTAGATATCATGGTTAGTAGAGGCCGATCTTTGGTCGGGCGAGCGGGGTGCTCATAGCTGACCTTCCCCAATCGTACCCAAGTTCTCGAGCCGAGGTAACTTTGGTGATGACAGACACGTGGCCTTAGGAAAACGAGTCAGGGTTTCCTAAATTCCCCCATAAAAAATATTTAGGTGGCGACTCTATATCTGGCAAAGCAGTCCATGTTTGGCACTTCTTTACAAAAAATCTGTTTTCAAAAACGATTTGCCAAATTTGGACTCTTTGGTTCAGATTTAGAACCGTGACAATTTGAGTCCTGAATTGTAGTGAGCCCAAATGAACGAAACGGGATTCCCTCCCGGGGCGTTCGGGGGACATCTACAAACATTAGTGCTTTCATCTTGTTGGAACACATCATCAGGTTGTGGCACATCCCAAATTCGTTGTTGTTGAAACTTTTCTACTACTCTCCAATTGGCACCTAACTTCGTATCATGTACGTAGAAAACTTGTTGCACTTGACTTGGTAACACAAATGGGTCATCTTTATACCATCGACTACGTATATCAATAGTAGTGAAATGTGGTTCAACACGCAAAGTTCTGTTACTACCGGTGTTATACCATTCACATTGGAATAAAATAACACAGTGCCTAAACAAATATGTCATTTCCCAAACTTTGCAAATGTAGCTGTAGAACTTTATGAGTTGGCCTTCATGGTTCCCTTCCACTACCAATCCATTATTTTGAATTTTACGACGGTTGTCACCGTCGTGAGCATGGAATCGGACGCCATTACAAATGCATCCCAAATATGTGTTCACTAAGCTGTTAGGACCATTTGCCAGTGACCACATCTCATCTGTTGCTTCGGGTGACTTGTTGTGCCACAATTGGTTCATCTACATAAGAAAAAACTGTCATGTTATTTTTTAACATAACTTAAGTTGATATGTAAACTACGCTATAAGGAATTGTAGCATACGCGATCTTTGAACCATTTAGGAAATTCTTTGTATTGTATCTTGGCAATGTTGCATGCACTTCCATGTTGTTATTCCAACAACATCTTGTGTTCCCTACGTAGGACAATATAATTCATAAGTAACTTGCAGAATAATTCCTAAAAAAAAAACATATAGGTCACATATAGTACGTCACAAGTTCAACGCGTACTCTAAATATTCTTTCACTTCTAAGTTGTTGTGTAGGACAAACCAATGAGCCCTTTCACGGTCAGCTACAGACACATCAGTTTCCCTTGTTAGTAGACCATACGGACAAACATTTTGAGTGAAAATCGCCAACCCCGCGCCATTGTCACCCCCGTCATAGTTCCGTTCTTCCCGATTAAACATCATTTCAACGCCATCTAAGTACATTGAACAAAACGTCGTACACTCTTTTGAAATGTAAGCCTCCGCAATAGACCCTTCTGGCAGAGCTTTATTGTGAACAAAGCCTTTCAGAAGTCCGAGCATCCTACATGCCAATATGATTTGAATGTTAATGTTTACATTATGTAGTACTTGTAACTAGGGATGTTTGGGAACTTGTGGTATTACCTCTCAATGGGATACATCCATCGATATTGCATAGGCCTTCCAAGCATAGCCTCGTGAGGCAAATGAATTTCCAAGTGGACCATGACATCAAAAAATGCAGGAGGAAAAATCTTCTTAAGCTTACAAACTATAAATACGATTTCTTCCTCCATTTTCTCCAAATCAGTCACCCTCAATGTCTTTGAGCACAACTGTTTGAAAAAATTTCCCAACTCAAAGAGTGTGGTCCCAATCTCCTTCAACAGGTATCCACGCATCCCAATTGGAAATAGTCATTGTAGAAGGACATGACAGTCATGAGTTTTGAGGCCAGTTAATTTTCCACCTTGAGCGGTGAGACAACTGGATATATTTGTTGCATAGCCATCAGGGTACTTAATCAATTTCAAGAAATCACAAAAGCCTTGTCGCTCTACCGGGGACAATATGTACGATACCGGAGGCTTCTCAAATGAGCCATTGGAACGCCTCTTCAAGTGTAACTCCTTGCGTATCCGCATGTCTTCTAGATCCAAGTGGGCTTTATCCGTGTCCTTGTTCTTGCCATCAATGCTTAGTAGTGTCCCAACCAGATTGTCACATATGTTCTTCTCTATGTGCATGACATCAAGGTTGTGCCGAAACTTCAGCGTTTTCCAATACGGTAGGTTGAACATAATGCTTTTTTTTTGGTCCAATTGGAAGATGGACTTTCATTCCGTTGTCTTTTTCGGTTGTTTGGATGCTTGCCATACAACCTATATGTCCCCGAATCAATTTGCTGCAATATTTATTCTCCCGATAACTCCAAGGTTTGGACCGATGCACGTTCTGACCATTGAAGAGCTTACTTCTTCGCCAAATATGGTTCTCGGGCAAGTGCCAGCGGGCACCCATATACCCTATCTTACTTCGCAGACGCTGAGATGATGCATCCATGTTACAATTAGGGCAAGCCAAGTAACCTTTTGTAGTCCAACCAGAGAGGGTACCATATGAGGGGAAGTCATTGATGGTCCACATGACTGCTACATGCATTGTAAATATTTCACCGATTGTGGCATCATATGTTTGCACACCATGCTCCCACAAATTCTTTAACTCCTCCACTAATGGTTGCAAGTAAACATCGATGCCTCTTCCAGGAGAGGATGGACCGGGAATAAGCATTGACATCATCAGATATGGCTCTTTCATACATTTCCACGGGAGAAGATTGTAAGGCATTAACAGTACGGGCCACATGCTGTACGATGTGCTCATATTTCCAAACGGGTTGAAACCATCCGTGGCAAGCCCTAACCTTACATGTCGGGGTTCCACAGAAAACTTAGGATACTGCATATCAAAGTCCTTCCATGTCTGACCATCAGCTGGATGCCTTAACACTCCATCATCCACACACTTCTCTTTGTGCCATCTCATATCTGCGGCAATTTTTTTCGACATGTACAAATGCTTCAACCTCGATGTCAAAGGAAAGTACCTCAAAATTTTGTGAGGAATCTTTTTACCACTCTGATTGTTGAACTTGTATCTAGACTCCTTACATGTAAGGCAATTCTCCTGTTTCGCATTATCCTTCCAAAACAAAATACAATCATTCTTAAATGCATGAATGGTCTCATATCCCAAACCCAATTCATGTAAGAACTTTTTTGCTTCATAAAGGGTCCACGGAACTGTTTCGTCACACTTTGGGAGAATTTCTTTCAAAACTTGCAGAACCATATTGAAAGATTTGTTGCTCCATTTATTGTACACCTTAATATGAAGCATCTTATTAACGAAGGACAAAACGGAAAACTTTTCACACTCCGGGTACACTTTACGTCGAGCATCATCAAACAACCTAATGAACTTCACCAAATTTTCTCTCTTCGAGCTATTAGGTGATTCGTCGATATGATCATCCATGAGGCCACTCATGTAAATCTTTTCCAACATAGTAGGCAACTCGCCCAAATTATCATCAATGTCAAAAATTGCAGCTCCATATCTTTCACCATCAATGTTTGACGCACTAGGATAATCATGACACAGTGGAACACGTTTCCCGTGGTGCACCCAAGTTCTATAAGAACACACAATTCCTCTTCGAATTAAGTGCAGGCGTACAACTTGTGGACTATGTTTTGTGCCATTCAAGCAATCAACACACGGACAACGTATTTCATCGTGTGGGCCTAAATCCTTCGTAGCAAAGTCAATAAATGACTTAACACCTTGTTGGGACTCTTTACTTTTCAACCTATCTTTTATCATCATCCAACTCTTGTCCATCTTGTGAACCCTACAAGTGAAACAAACTTTAACGTAGGAATGGACAACAAATAAATAAAAATACTCAACAACGGAATGATATGATCGTCATATTTTGACTTCTTAATTAAGACAGATGACTTTTATATATATTTAAGTGTTAGACGAATGAGTATATTTTACGACAGATGACTGTAAGTATATTGTATTCCCTATGTGGAACTTGCTAATGTGATAATTAGCAAGTTTAAATGAACAAACTGATTACATTTACATATTGGATTTATCATCTTTATTTCCATATTAGTGCCGCCTCTGTTTGTTGAGTAGGGCTTCATCTAAGCCCTAAGGGTAAGAAGATTAGATACATATGATTTGTAGAAATTGTCATACTCTCTTGGAATAGACCTTGGAAAAAAAACTTTCTATACACTCTTCATCACTTCTTCTCCCCATTTGATCAACCCAACCTTTCTATTTACAGAGAAAATACATGTACAAATTCATTCATCTCCAAATATTTAAGGACTAGTGTATACTCGTGCCTGAAGGCACGGTGTAAATAAAAATAAGTGAACAAAAAGAGGAAAAAAAATTAAATAAACAGGGAGGAAAATAAAACAAATAAAAAAAGCAAGGGGGGAGAAAAGGAAAAAATAAAAAGAAAATGAGGAAGGTGGGATCATAGGATCATTCATGGGATTATTCATGGGATCATGGACCATGTTATCAGCTTTGTTCTTCAATTGAGCTAACTAGGGGTGGGAAAGTATCCACCAAATCTGCCAAAATCGAACGGCCTGAACCAATTTGCCATAGAATAGATGGTTTCAATAGTCTGAGTGAACACTTGTGGATGCATTTTTTGTCAATTCACCTAAGTTCGGATGGATGGTGCTTGGGAGGCCATGCAACCCAATCCGATTCACTGACACTTCTAAGAAAATGAAGTTAGTCTTTTATTCTTTGTGTAGTTTATTTTTTTATTTTTTTATTTTCCCATTCTTCTCAGCTAACAAAACAAATTAATGAAAAAAACATTTTAGAAACAAAAGATAGGGGGGAACACTTGGGTTCCACGGTCAATACCCTCCACATAAGATGAAGATTTCAATTACAGGTTTAACTCCATCAGCTTCAAAGGGAAGGAATGATGGATTATCTGAAAACCTGCGATTCTAGTGCACACTTCTAATTCCGGAGATAGCTGGGCGAGGGTACCATTAAGTTCTCGACTTCCTGGTGTGATATGGTAGGATTTCATTTCTACAGCTCCTCTGTTATAGATTTGACATAAGATATATAAGATATCTTATCATGGTATGCCCTTTTTGAAGGAATTGAAAAGGACTTCCGTAATCCAGTACATGTACAGGTCAACAAGCAACATAAGAATTTACCTTCAATCCTGAGCTATGCTATACAAACCAAGAAGAAATAGTTATAACTATCATGAATGATGTTGGTTATCACTACTTTAATTAAACAAAATGATTATACAATTGCCATTAGAAATTTCTACTACCATATATTAGATAAACCTGGAATTTCCTAATTGAATAATGAGGCTATCATTGGAATTGTTTCCGTGATACCTTATTGATTAAATTTACACACACATAATTAAACCATAGAAAAATCAATTGATTAAAAATTGATTTGGGATTGTTCATTCAAATATGATTCATACACATTACATATCATTCACACACATAAAACAGCAACAATGTCAGAAATAGGGGGAAACACAGAAAGGGGGAGACAGAGAGAGAGATAGAAAGAGACATTAAACATCGTGTTGCAAGGTTAGTGAGCACAAAATCTGATATGGGTTTGGATCCCAAAATTTGACGACTAACCCTTGGCTGTCTGAACACACTTCTCCCTAATTTTATTTTCTTTGTTATGTATTGAAACTGGTACTTTGTTTCCAATTGAATTAGACATGAATGCTTTCAAAATCAGAAAAACAAAAAAAAAAATTGTTATACATGTATTGGCATAAAATGTTTTCCATATAATTTCATGGTCAAATCTTTTGTTTTTTTTACATCAATTGGAGGGGCTTATGATGAAAATTCAAATTATCTTAACGGATTTCAGTGAGATATATGGGTTGAGTACATAAACCTAACCAAAAAGAAAAACCTGTGATTCAAATTTTCAATTTGTATAATACAGGGGTTCAAGAAAATTCAAATTTTCATCAATCATCTGATTGTTACACACACTGAAGCCTTTATTGTTATTATTATTACACACACTGAATGATTAAAAATTGCTTACAAATTGATTTCGAATTGTTCATTCAAACATCATTCACACACAGTAAACATCAGTCACACACATTACACAGCAAGCTGCGGGCCTAAAATGGGGGAAACATAGAAAGGGGGAGACAAATAGAGAGAAAGATATGGAGAGACACAGAGACAGACAAAGACATAGATACACTGTGTCAGAGAGCTCGAGCGAGAGAGACAGAGAGAGAGAGAGGGAGAGAGAGCGAGAGAGAGAGAGAACCTGTGATTGAAGGGCTGAGACGGTGGTGATTAGTGGCGGTGGCGGTGGCGGTGGCCGTCTGTGCGTCGTCCGTACAGTAGAATACGGTGAGGGGGCTGAGTTCTGTAAGGGATTTGGTGAGGTATGTGTGATACACTATGCTTCAGTGTGTGAGATTGTTGCTTATACATCACCAGCAACGCGCGCGCATTACTTAATGAAGTGGCGCGAGTTGAAATTTCAACTTTTTACCGACTAAATTATTTTTAGTCAGGAAATGAATGCATGATCATCCTTTAGCGACGAAATTTTTGGTCGGTAAAGCTAATTTAGCGACTAATCAGTATTTTAGTCGAGAAAAAGTGTATATTACAGATTTAATTTTAATTTTTTAGCCTAAATTGTACACCAACAGCGACTAATATACTATTTAGTCGCTGAAAAGACTAATTTTTGCCGACTAATTTAAAATTTAGTCACTAATTGAGAATATTTGCCAACTACAATATTTTAGTAGGTAAATAAGGAAACAATGCCAACCAAAATCAATTTTAGTCGCCAAAAATTATACTTTTGGCGACTAAAAATTTTATAGTCGCCAAAATTAGTTGGCAAAGATGCTTTCTCTTGTGGTGGTAATTTATCCTTTTTTTTCATTTCATATAAACATTAATGTGAATGTACTTAAGTTTTGGTTTATTTAGAATTTAAAAAATTCAACTTGGCTTTATCACATTACTAAAAATAAATGAGTTACTGATCCGAATAAAAAAAATTGATATAAAAGAATTAGGGGTGTTCAGCGAATATTTCGATTTGTCCAAACCAACTGAACCGAGCCGATTCGTCATATTTTGGACGGATGTATGATAACGAACGAACAATTACGGATTGATTTGTTTTCAATCCGCCTAGTTTTAGACGGATAACAGATTTGAGATTCCTTTGGCCGCAAACGAATTGTTAAACCGTGAGCACCCCTAGTAATTTGTAAGATTTTGTGTTTTCAATTTGTTTAGATATTCTGTTTGTGTTTTCAATTGAAAAAGAGTTTAGATATTCTGTTGTGTTTTCAATTTGAAAATTCTTTTTATCAAATAACAAATGTTGATATTTGGTATTTTTATGTGAAAAATATAACGCTTAATTTTGTCATTTTTAAAAAAAAAATCAATTTAAATAGTTTTTGAATAACAAACAATAATGAAATAGTTTTAATAATGCATGATTTTCTTGTATGTATTTATTATTGGTATTTGATAATTTACTTGATAATCTTTTAGTTAAGTTGAATTAGATTGTTATCCAAAAAAAAAATGTTGACAAGTTGTTGTATTATGTTTAAAATTTGTAAAAATTTAAACTGCCAAACTGATTCGCATCCATCTGCCAATCGGTCAATCCATTCAATCTGCATCCACCAATCTGGCAGACAGATACAGATTGATTTTTTTTAATCCTCTAATCTGATAAACGGATGGCAGATTAAAGGTTACCCGACCACAACCGAACCACAAGCACTCTTAATTAATAAGTATACTTTCTAAAAAAATGAAAGTCGCTGTTTTGCATTGTTTTTATTTATATTTTAGGTCGAATGTACAAGGGATTGACATGGGGGCTTGATAGCCTTCGCCTATTTTTAAAAGTAAGTTAAAAATTATTATTTTAATTTTTTTTTTGACTTTTTCTAAAAAAATGTTAATAAAATAGAAAGATAATAGTGATAAAAAAAAGTTAAAAAATTAAAAAAAAATTAACTTTTAATTCGATTGACAAAATAGAAAAAATGAGGTTTGTGAATGTTTTGAAAAGATTGTTAATTGTTGACTTTTAAATTTTTTAAAAAAAAACGTGTAAAACATATAAGAAATAATAAAATTCAAAATAAATTAAAAATTAACTTTCTACTTTCAACCGTGTTGCGAAATTGGCCGTTTGTATTCTCTCCAGTTATTGGTGGACGTGCCTTGTACTCATCTTTTTTTATTGGATAATCCAATAAAAATAAATAAATAAAAACTTATGTCCTATGTTAAGTTCTGAATTTTTATATAACTTTATTTTTTTAATTATTAAAACAAGGAACATATATTTATTTTAATTAATTTTTGATTTTTTATAAAATTATGTATAAAAAATAAAGAGAGTAATATAATAATTTATAATAATATTTTATTTTTTTTTTTGATGATCAATAATGTTAACAGATGAACAGTACAGATGATCAATAATGTTAACAGATGAACAGTACAGATGATCAATAATGTTAACAGATGAACAGTACAGATGATCAATAATGTTAACAGATGAACAGTACAGATGATCAATAATGTTAACAGATGAACAGTACAGATGATCAATAATGTTAACAGATGAACAGTACAGATGATCAATAATGTTAACAGATGAACAGTACAGATGATCAATAATGTTAACAGATGAACAGTACAGATGATCAATAATGTTAACAGATGAACAGTACAGATGATCAATAATGTTAACAGATGAACAGTACAGATGATCAATAATGTTAACAGATGAACAGTACAGATGATCAATAATGTTAACAGATGAACAGTACAGATGATCAATAATGTTAACAGATGAACAGTACAGATGATCAATAATGTTAACAGATGAACAGTACAGATGATCAATAATGTTAACAGATGAACAGTACAGATGATCAATAATGTTAACAGATGAACAGTACAGATGATCAATAATGTTAACAGATGAACAGTACAGATGATCAATAATGTTAACAGATGAACAGTACAGATGATCAATAATGTTAACAGATGAACAGTACAGATGATCAATAATGTTAACAGATGAACAGTACAGATGATCAATAATGTTAACAGATGAACAGTACAGATGATCAATAATGTTAACAGATGAACAGTACAGATGATCAATAATGTTAACAGATGAACAGTACAGATGATCAATAATGTTAACAGATGAACAGTACAGATGATCAATAATGTTAACAGATGAACAGTACAGATGATCAATAATGTTAACAGATGAACAGTACAGATGATCAATAATGTTAACAGATGAACAGTACAGATGATCAATAATGTTAACAGATGAACAGTACAGATGATCAATAATGTTAACAGATGAACAGTACAGATGATCAATAATGTTAACAGATGAACAGTACAGATGATCAATAATGTTAACAGATGAACAGTACAGATGATCAATAATGTTAACAGATGAACAGTACAGATGATCAATAATGTTAACAGATGAACAGTACAGATGATCAATAATGTTAACAGATGAACAGTACAGATGATCAATAATGTTAGATCAATAATAATTACAAAGGCTTTTTTACCATGGTCTGACAGACTACATAGAGTGAGGAAGGGAGGGATGGTTTAGTAATAGAAAGTAATAATATCAAGACAAACTAAAAAAATCCAAGGCAGCATTTAGGCAAACACATAAAAATAGACTTACAGGTACTGTAAATTCTTGAGCTGGCCAAGCTGAGGGACCAAAAATTGGCCAGATAATGCTGCATTTCCAAGATCACTGAAGAAGAGACAAACAACCATCATAGAAGACCTCAAAAATTAGGAGAAAGTTATGTACTTCATGGAAGTTCAAAATGTTTTCATGTGCATTGATATCATCAAAGAAGATAGCTTACACTCTTATCACACTATTTTCATTTTTTATTTGGATCAAACCTATGGCATAGATCAATCATCAACCCATTGTCCTTTATTTTATCTCCGTGTACTAAGGTCTAGCCTACACACACAAACTTGCAGGCACACTGTATATAGAGAACATAGGATTATGACTGAATATTAGGTTTGTTATAGAACCTGACATGGCCTGAGATGCTAAATTAGAGATTTGAAAATAAGTTACCACAAGCACTTCTTGAAGTTAAAAGTTTGTTCAACATAGGATTATGAACTTGATCCATGCTTATAAGCTTACAGTTTTGACTAATCATGTATGCTTTGGTTTAGGGAAGAGTAAGAGAAGTATCCTGTCACAATCTTATTAACCATTATTCAAAAAAAGAACCTTTCCACAATTTTATATTTATACCAAATTGATATTAACATTGTCACTCACAATATAAAAAGATATTAGTCAGCTTACTATGTAACTTTAAGTAATATCATAGCTACTTAAGTAAAAATTTGACTACAAACAGATTTGAATGCATACTTTCAATTACACTTTCGATATTACTAATGTGAATTTTGAACCCTAACGATCAAAAAGACTTGAGTGTTTGTACTTGTGTGTGTACCGTTTACAGTTTAGTTTTATCCCTGTCAACTGACTTACCAGTGCAAATGCAATTTACCTTTATTGAACTGAACTTGGAAATCTGGGAACAACCTTCCAACATTATTATTATTCAATTAACCTTCAGAGACAGATTAATCTGAGCATTTCGAAACAGTGAAGATGAAGCTTACAGATTAATCTTCAATATGCTCAGATTGAATTTATTATTATTCAATCAACTTTCCAACATTACAGATTAATCAACCATTACAAAAAGTAATCGATGAAGATGAAGATGAAGATTACAGATTAATCAACCATTACATAGAGTAATTCATGTTCAATTTACATGTTACAAATTAAGCGATGAAGATGTGTCATTACAGAGAGTAAGATTCGAGCGATGAAGATGAATCGATGAAGATGTGTCAAACGTTACAGAGAAAGACAAAGAGAAGTATTTAGGCTTACCGATTATGAATCTCGATTATGAATCAATCGAAATCTTCTTCAACAGCATCTTCAAATCTTCAAATATTTGGCTTCAAATCTTCATCAACAGCATCTTCAAATCTTCAAATTTTGAAATCAAATCTTCAAATCTTCACTGTCGAGTGAGAGAGACAATGAGATTCGAGTGAGAGAGAGTGGAGATTCAAAAGAAAGAGTCGAGCGAGATAGATTTTGAGAGAGAGAGAGAGAGAGAAGAAGAAGAAGAAGAAGAAGGAGTTCAGATTTGGAAAATTAGGAAAAAAATGGACATAGGTCACGTTTTACGTTTTTGTTTTTTTTTTTTGGGGGGGGGAGTAAAATGAGATTTTAATATAATTTTTTTTTTTTTGCGACGGTTAAATAATCAGTCGCAAGAAATTAGACGCAAATAGTCATTTTTCTAGTAGTGATTTTCGTACATTTGTGTATTTATTGATTTTTTAAAATATTTTTTACAAATATTTTACTTTTTGAATACGTCTAAGTAAGGTGTATCTAAAAAAAGGTTGCTTAAAATTTTAAAAATATTCATTAAAAACAAAAAAATAAGGAAAAAAAAAACTTAATTTTAAAAAAATTAAATCTAAAAAATTGAAACCAGTAAATGCAATTGACATGACACGATTTGTCGTAACTGTGAAGAAAGCTTAGAAGAATAATGAATACACTACAACGACCCAGATTAATTTGGGTATGACCATAATAATAACAAATAACTCTCTTGAGTCTTTATTAATTAATTATCAAAACATTACAATTACAAGAACACTGCACATCGACATAAACAGATGAAGAACACTTAGGTTAGGCTGTGTTTGGTTTATATAATATATTTGGATAGGAATTTAGAAAGGAAAAGTGAAAAAATAAATAAAAAGTAAATGAAATATAATTACATTTCACACACATTTTTTTTTTCTCTTTCCAAATTACTTTTCTAATTCATGAACCAAATAAAACCATAGTAACCAAAACAACTCTGTTTCTAACTAACTAAGAGTGGAACCAGTACATCATCCTGCAAAAAACAAAAAACAATAAATTCATACATATATACATTGATTTTTTTTTTTTTTTTTTTTTTGATCCCATATACATGATAATAGAGGTATGATTTGATACAGTACAAAGATAATTAGCATTCTCAATCCACTACAAAGGAGCCAATAGGGGTCCAAATTTTGGAGGCGGATTGTTCTGCAGGGACCGGTGAAGGATCCTTCAACGTATAATCAATTTTTTCCCGAGGCTTACATTTTAAGAAGTTTCCCGGCGACATCTCAGGCTCGAGTTTAGAAACTTCAAATGGTGTAATGGAAATTTGGCAATCTTGTTTCAGTTGGTGGTCGTTGGAAACAGTCAAAAGGCAAAGGCACCCATTCTGGAAATCTGCCAAGTAGGCTGTTGCATCCGGTGGGATGTCCAAGTCTTTCTGTCGCAGCAGCACTTGTTTATCCGGAGCCTTTCCATCAACGAATTTATAAGCAACAACCTCTCTCAATGGAAACAAGGCCAAGCAAATAATTATACGATGTGGTTTCAATTCAAAGTTAACAGCTCCGCCGTCAAACTCGAATGGCCGGCCACAGGGCTCTTTGTTGCTGTTGGGAGGATATATCATCCACCCATATTCAGTAGGATTTTGAATTTCAATCCATCGTTTGACTTTTTCCCTAGGATCATCAAACAAGGTGCAGGGAAGCCATTTCTTCTTATCCGTCTTCTCATCCGTCGTGTGAAAAGTAAAAGAAAAGCTAGAAGTCGAGACGTGAATCTCGTTCTCAAAAACAACATAGGATCTGATTTGAGGATCTTGGAAGTACATGGAGTCAAGATTGAGAAACGGAGGGCTTTCAAGTTCTTTCCATGGCTTTCTTGGTTCTTTTTCCGGGTCGTAAACCTGGAAAGGATAATCTGGCAACAAAGACAGCGGCGGTCCAGCCAACATGCATAGGGTTTTGCCAACTGGTATGATCAGTGGAGAAGCGATCTCTGAACGCATTGGACTGACTTTCTCTGAAAGAATTGGAGAAGCGATATCGGTGTGAAGAAATTTTGCTGGGCAGTCGAGCCTGACCCTGAAGACCTCTGAGCTGTAGTCGCAGCTGTCAGAGTCAGAAGAAGAATCTGAAGATGTGTTCTCTATCTTTTGGCCACCAGCAAGATACAAGTCTGTACCAGATATGGCACATCCCATCCCAAACCAGTTACCAGCTTTGCTGTCGTCACCAGCTTTGCTGTCATCACGAAATTGAACTCGTTTTGTTATGAATTGTGGCTTTTTATAAAATAAATCGTCTGCCTTCGTTAATACAGTAAGGTAGGATACAGAAGAACCACCACCGTAGTTTGCTACGCACAGGCCTAGATATTTGTTTGCGAGCTCTTTCTTGGTTTCTTCTCTGTCATCTGTCCCGGTCGCCCCCTCTGGAGCTTTTCTTTTCTTGTTTGAACTACTCTCAGCAGTTGAATCCTCTGACGGGTTCTCTCTTCTTCTGGGCAACTCATGTTGGCACTCCAAGTGCCAAAGAAATTCATAAATATTAACGGGTGATGTAGCGTGCTGCCTATGAAATTCATAATCGTGCGATGCAGCGTACTGCCGACAATATGGATCCGTTGTTACCATGGTTGCCCTGACAAAGGTGTCACAAAACTAAGGGTTTTAGTCCGAAAAACAGAAAACGAAGATGATTGCAATTTGTGTTTGATGGTTAAGAGAACAGATCATCTAAATTTTAATGAATGAGGATTTTTTGTTTTTGATCAGCAAAAAAGAAACTTGTATGGAAGAACAATGGAAATATACAACAAAGTTCAAGCAACAATGCAAGGGAAAACAAAAGCGCATCGCTACGCAGAACAGAGAGGAAAAGTAAAGAAGAACGCAGAAAAAAGAAAAGATAGAACTGAAGATGTTCGGACAGGAAAACAGAAATTATTGTTCTGAGGTTAAGGATGTTTGGCTACGAAGACAAGCCAAATGAAAATTATATTAGCCAACTATAGGGACAAATTAGTAATATTACATTTTCACTTATTGTTGCTTGTGAAATGAGACTAGAAGGGGGAGGTGATTGTCATTTTAAAATTTTGTAGAAAATAGATTATGAAATTATCAGAACCATCATCAATCAAAGTCCATGTTATTTTTATATATTTTTATGTCTTTCTCAGACACCTAACACAGTTTTAGGACAATTTAAAAAAAAGCAATGCTAGGTATCATGAAAAAATTTTTATGAAAATGATCATGAAATATTTATGACCTTTGGATTACACTTAAAATAAAACACCACATATTAATCAAGGTAATCCAAGGATCATAAATTTTTCATGATCAATTTCATGAAAGTTTTTTCATGATCCCTATCTTTGCTATTTAAAAAAACCAGTCATTGCTCCCATCATCATATACGTGTCTATGAAGGAAAATTATTATTTTCTTTTAAGTTATGTGATGCCTCAATTTGACATCATCTATATATATATATATATATATTGTTAAAAAGTAGTATAATTTTTTTTTAATGTTTTTAATGTTTAAGTGGTATATTATAAAGTTTATTTTTTTTTAAGAGAGTCATATATTTTTTTTTAATTATATATAGAGTTTTACACAAACCTAACAATGATAATACTATAAAATCAGTTTTTATGAATTTGTCGTTTAAATTTTATAGTGATTCTATATATGAAATTTTACTTCATTTCCTATATTATTTTATATAATCGCAACTCTTGCACAACAATGATACTCTTGAGGAGCCTCTAAAGTTTAGATTTACTGCTTGAATTACTTTTTCAATTTTTGAACAGTAAGTTCTTTTATAATTTAACATCATAATACAAATGATTAATCACTTTACACATTGAGATATATTTATCGTTTGTATGTTTTCATTTTTTTTTTCCTTTTGAGTTTAGATATTATTATGTGATTCTTTCTTGGTTAGTCGTTATTGAATTTCTTCTATATAGTTGATATTCTAATTTAATTAAAAGTGTTTATTTTACAATCTTATAATTTAATATATATATATATATATATATCATATAATTAATAAATTTTATGCACGTTATTTGTACATATTTTATTTTCCAAATGAATATAAAAGAAAATTAAATAGTTAGAATTACTTTTAATTTTATATTACTAATTTTTCTTCTAATTTAAGTATTATTTTTAATATCAAAATGAGCTTTATTTTACTATTTTAGAATTTAATGTATATCATACAAAATTATTATATGATAATTACACTTTTATAATACGATAGAACTAAAATTATCAAAATACACAAATAATTTAACTAAAATTAATATATATATATATATATATATAAGTATTCAAGTAACAATTTTATAAAACGATAGTGTCAATATTATCAAAATAAATAATTAAAACCATATTCTAATTTTAAATTAAAATTAATTATTCTTTTATATCACACATTGTATCATCAAATATTTTTTGAAAAAACAAAATACGTACATTGTACAGGTCAATTGCTAGCATTTCACTATTTTGAAAAAATATTTCATAAGAAAATCTAAAAAATCACCATGTCATTTAATTTTCTCTCATTTTTTGGGTGTCCTAAATAAGTGCACTTTTTGTCTTTTTGGACTAAAAAATTGAAGAAAAAAATATGAATGTTTGGGTTAACTTTTTTACTTTTTATGAAAAAATATGTATTAAAAAATTGTATAAGTATGTAGGAGAAAATTAGATGTGGAGTTGTGCAGCCATAATTTTTGACTTTTGAAAAATAGTGATAATTTTTTAATTTTTTGACTTTTTTTTAACTTACCAAACTTGATCTTATCAAATAGAGTAATAGAACTTATCATCCTCGCACGCAATACTTGTATAGTTGGGTTGGGTAAATTACATTTGGCCGCGCTCCCTCAAGTTTGGGCGGGGATCATGATTTTAGCACAATTATAGGTAAAAAACTCCTCTTCTTACGTAATTTCAAGTTTAAATTTGAATTTGACTTATATTAGGATTCATCATGTTTTTTATTCAATAATCTAAATCTTTCTTTTTATACGACTCTTCATGTATATTATTCATAAAAATAAAACAAAAAAATAGATTGATCCTATAATCATAACATATTTATTTTATCGTTTGTTTTAAAAAAAAAATACTAATTGTGTATTTGAAAATAGACTATTCATTTTTATTTTTTTTTTGAGACAAAAGCCATAAAATAGAAATAATCGAATTAACTTATTTTTTTATTAATGATATACACAAAAGGTTTTACAAAATAAATGAATCGAATAATCGAATAATAATCAAGACCCATGGCAGGTCCCAAAAACCCAAACATAATAGATTGAATTTTGAGAAACTCAATCCAGAATAATATTAGGTTTCATAAATAAAAAAAAATATTATGAAATGTTTTATGAAAAATTTTTATTCGTTGATTAGTGTGTTGTGTTTTATTGTGTTTATAATCCAAGACTAAAGAATTTAATGAAACATTTCATAATATTTCTTTCACGATGCGCGCTTGACATTACTCATAAAAATTGATAAGTGAGTGTCTCAAAGGTACTAATGAATAAAATTTAATTTTCTGTACAATTTTTATTTTGTACACTCTCATACATTAGATATTGTAAATTTCTTAATAAGTGCCTTAAAGACACCGCCATTAACAAATTCATAAAAAACAAGCTTCATTTAAAACAATGCCAAAATAATTTTCAGTAGACACTAGCATACACACTAGTTCATTGAATAAAACAATAAGATTTAATAATTTTTGTTGAGTTTTTAGAAATAACTTGACAACTGTCGAGTAATAAATAGTGTGAAATAATACTCTAAAATTATCAAATAATTATTGAAAGACTGATGACTTTTCAAACAGGAATGATACAACTCCCTATTTTTGGACCCCTAAATGGGATCTCTAATGACATGGCAAGCTATCATTAGATAGATTTTATATTTTTGTGGAAGAGTAATGATTCATCCCCTCTTTTCCACCCACCCCCTTTGACCCCCTCTCTCTCTCATTGGTTACCTTTTCTTTTTCTTTTTCTTTTTTTTTCCTGCTCCTCCAATCACCCCCTGCCACGTGGCAAAGGGGGGTGAGGGGGTGACCCCCAAAAGGGGGTCCCAAGCATTATTCATTTACAACAATGATTAAGCCCCCATTTTTGAGAACTCCACCCCTTCCAAAATGATAAACTATTGAAAAATGGTAAAATGGTCTTTTGGTCATTTATCCTATCAAGTCCATCCAACCAAACGTTAGATTCACTAAAAATAGTCATTTCCAGACATATAATCCCATGAAAAAACAAACACATGATACATATCCAATCCAACTAAATAGTCCGGGGGATTCACACTCAAATCCGATAGATTCTAATCCCCTTATCCAGTCCGTCTAATCAAACACACCCTAAAATTATCAAATAATTACTGAAAGACTGATGACTTTTCAAACAGTAATGATACAACTCTCTTTGGACCCCTAAATGGGATCTCTAATGACATGGCAAGCTATCATTAGACAGATTTTATATTTTTGTGGAATTTTCAAGTGATGTGTCATAAGAGACATCACTAGAGGTTGGTTTAGGGATCAAAAAATAGAGGTTCAAAACATTTTCCCTGTTCAAATTTCCATATTTAATGACTCTTTTCTATTTTCAACTCTTCTCTCTTTGTCATTCCATCTCTGTATTTTTTTTCCCCCTTTCTATTGTTTTGTTTGCCAAAAAAAACCAAAAAGGTTTATGTATAAAAATCATACAAAAAGTTACTATAAAAATGATGTAATAATATCATTTTGAAAAATAAATATCATCATTATAGATGTTTTGTTTTAAAATAAATTATTTATATTAAAATTAGGAGTGCAGCTTGGACGGGTTCGGACAGTGTAAGAGGTTGTCTAAGCCTAACCCGAATTGTGATGAGAGCTACCCAAGTCCTCTCAAACCCCTCAAGCTCAATTCGACTTAAGGACAAATTACTTGAGTTGTGTAAATTACAAGTAAATTTGAATTTTTTTTTAATGCAACCAAGTTAATTAATTCATTAAAATTAAATCTATTAATATTTGTTTTTATAAAATTATTAACAATATCAAATCAAATAATTTATATAAGGGTTTTGTGAGAGAGATAAGAATTGAATAACTGTTTTGTCGCTACAATAGTCTTTATAATTTTTGAGTGAAAAAATAGAAAGGTAAGATTTTGTATTGTGTTATTGTGTATATAATATATATTAATTATGATCTAACAACTTAAATTATCATCTAATAATTAATAATTTATATATATTTAATATTTATATATAATTTAAATTTCAAGTTATTCAAGTTATTTAGTGCCTTTAACAGAGTTCCATATATAACGCGAAGAAAACATTATAATGCAACAATTGTGCCGCAGTGGGTATCCTTTCATGTAGCGAGATTTTATTCATCCAGAGAGACCAAACCGTATTCCTTCTATAATACCACGTTATTAGTGATACGTTTGTATAATTAACCAATACAAATTTTATATAACCAAGGATGATCCTTTTTGTAGGATGTCACATTTATTTTTAAAAAAATAATAATAAATGATTAAATGATAATATTATGTCATTAGGATCACCATTACACTCAAATTTTTTTCCAATGAACCCTTCGTTTTGTCCTACTATATATCTCTCCAAAATGTTCACCTTTTTTCAGCGTCTTGCTCCCTACTAGATAAATTCATTCATCTCTCTCTCTCTCTCTCTCTCTCTCTTAGTCTTGGGGCCTTCTCTGACCTCTCCCCTCCCCTGCTATCAACCAGTTCGTCTTGGGTTCTCTCTCCGGTAGACTCTCTACGGCTTGACCATCCATAAAGGTGAAGAAAATAATAAAAAAACCTCTTCAAAGGAACCAAGACAAAATCAAGAGGTGCGTGTCCTTGATCCTCCCTCTTTTCAGATCCTTTTACTCTTGGCTTGGACAATAGAAATAAAGAAATGAAAACCGGGAAAGTAAATTGGATTAGGCCATGTTTGATTAAACTAATTAAAATTGTGGGTATACTATCAATAGTTCTTAATAATTGGACATAATTTTCATTAGTCCTATTGAAAGTTGGTTATAGTAAAATCATTGTTAAAAATAATTTTTTTTGACGATTTTTGTGTGTCACTAAAAATTAATAATTAGTGACTTTTTTGTCACAATTTTATAAATTGTCTCTAAAACTTATAACAAGTGACATTTTTATGTGACGAACTTTTTGAATTTTCGCTAAAAGTTGAAAATTAGTGACATTTTTTTGTAACAATTTTTTTAAACTGTCGCTAGAACTTATAATTAGTAACATTCTTTGTGATAAAATTTTTAAATTGTCATTGAAAATTAACAATTAGTGATTTTTTTTAATAGTACTGGATGAAAAATGTCATTAATTATCACAGGATCTATTAGACAATAAGTTCACATATTAGGGCCTACATGAAAGTATCCCTAATTTAGGGAAAATTACCACCAAGTTGTATTTGTAAAAAATTGTTATACACGTGTGGAAAAATTTATAATTTTAATTATTAATATTGATCAAATTTACCATTAATTTGTAATTATTTTTTAGCTTAACACTAATTTGAAATTCCCTCAATAATTTATAAGATTATTTTGCAATGAATATGAAAGGAGCATTACTATTCAGCTCCAAAAGTTAAACTCAATTTCTAGATCCAGTAATATTTCAAGAATATGATTAATTGATAATTAAATCAAAACCAATACCATAATAAATTAATAACCAAATATCATAAATGATTATGGCTAAGAACATATGATACACCTCTTTTTAGTTGTGTATTACAAAATTTCCCTTTGTTTTAATGGTATTTACGTAGTGAG
Source organism: Camellia sinensis (assembly GCF_004153795.1). NCBI lineage: Eukaryota > Viridiplantae > Streptophyta > Magnoliopsida > Ericales > Theaceae > Camellia > Camellia sinensis. The sequence continues at coordinate 149,443 of NW_021024492.1, read as the reverse complement.
CATTCGCAAAGATTGAATATTATGAATTTGTTTTTATCGGAAAAAAAGACTTTATTGATAAAAATCGAAGTACATAAATATAAGACAAAATATCGCTTAAGAGATGTGAGTGTATAAAGTATCAAAGTAAAGATAAACAATATCAACTAAATTGACACCAAAAAAATAAATCCAATCATCTACTAGCACAACACCAATGGTTAGTGAACCTGACAAAACCATTCATAGCCCAACATCAACTCTCTAATTTTCTTCAACATATCATAGTGGTGACAAATATTTGGTTGATAATGTGTGATTTGCGATAATATATATTCATGTGTTGAGAATATATTATAAATAATAAAATTATTTTTTGTTATAATAACTTAAGTTTTTAAATGAGATAGTGATCAACAATTTAATATGGTATAAGAGCAAGCAATAAGTCTTGTGCTCAAACACTGTCACCTACCCAACAATTAAAATACCCACACATAAGAGGTGTGTTGAGATATAATATAAATAATGAGTTAACAATCAACAATTCACTAATCTATATACATATATATTAAAGATGATATCACTGACACTGATATATATTCTAATACTATTATTTAAAAGGAGGAGGATTCCCTCCAATCCAAGGTGCTGTTTGGGCCCGTGAGGCCTATCACGGGCCACGTTTCAATGATCTGAACCGTTCATTTTGTCAGGCACTTTATGTATTTCATCCATACAAAAAATTAGGTCGGTCGGATAAGTATAACTTGTTCTATTTATTACGTTTGTCACTAAAAAAATGTATAATTTATTTTAAAAAACACAATTGTTATCTATTTTTTTAGTTAAAAAATTAACAAGTTACAGTTAGCGGGTCAACCTAATTTTTTGTATAGATGAAATACACGAAGTATCCGACAAAATGAACGGTCCGGATCATCGAAATGGGCCCGTGATGGACCTCAAATATAGAAGTAAAATAAAAATCTTACCTCCTCTAAGGTTATCAATATTAATCTTAACCTTAAATGCACTAAATTTAATTTACCCTATTAAATATATATGAAATTATTATTTATTTTTCATAATTTTTTCAAAATATAAATGTAATTTCTTGACCCTATTTTTTTTCCACATGTTTTTGAACTTTTATAGAAAAATAAAATAAAATTTAACCATTAATGAATGCGAGAAATTAATTCTAAGATTTTATGATCCTTCATTCCCTATCAACTAGTTTTAATTTATTGTGAGGTGATTATATTTTTTTTTACATCTATATTTATTTTTTAATTTTTTTAGTCATGTAAAAATATTAACCTGTGTCTTTTTAAATACGCATCGACTAGAAATTTAATGACCCTAAAGATAAAAATTAAAATTTGAGAATAATATATGATTGAGAAAAGATAAAATAATAATACTTGTACATATGAATAAATAAGTAATGCAAATTGTCCGAAAAAAATAACAGCACCCTCCAATCTAAAATTTAGAGGAGATCCTCCTCCTATTTAAAAACCATGCAGAGGGATCATTTAATTTCCCTAATAATAATCTTCATGTTCATTATTTATTACTTGGTTCAACAAGAAGTACTCATATTACCGCTTCAGAAATTATGCCTTCTCTAATTTTGAAATTCTAAACAGAACTTCAATGACTTGATAAAAAATAAAAAACATCATATCATTATGGGACATACACCCCATTAGAGCTCTCTAGCTCTTCCTCTAGAGGTCACAATCTTTTTTCTTACAGCTTTGATAAGGAGGGTGGGGTACCATGCTTCCACACTTTCCATTGATAATGTAATCTGCATCTTGCAGGGAATATAGATGGCTGATGCTGCGGCATGTGGAGAAGACACATGGGTTTGTTTCTTTTTATTATTATTATTATATTATTATTTTTACCCAAGGTTTGTTTCTTTTTATTATAATTTTCTTCTTGACAAAAAATTTATCACCAAGAAATATGTAACATTGTTAAAACAAAACGTGCCTTCTATGTTAAAGAATGGGCAAGGCATCTCTCTGGTCGGTAACTAGAGGTAATGTTTGACCTCCATAAGTGTTTATTTATTTATTTATTTATTTAATTTATTTATCAACAAAAACAACCTTTATTAATGAAAACCAAGAATACAAAGGTGTTACATTAATAGAGTAGGCAGGAAGGTGCATAAATCATCATAGACAATCCCAATTAAGTTGGTACCGAATGTCAGCACAATCAAAATGATAGCACCATCCAAGTTGGTGAGAGACCAACACAACTAGCAAAAACAGAGAAGATTCATGAAAATCCCGAAATTATGATTTATGATTATGGTTCAATTTTAAACAAAGAAAAGCAATCCCAATCAAACACAAGTAATGGAAGGACACAACGATATAACGTGGAAAAAATCATAATTGAAACAACTCCAATTATGATTAACAAAAAATCACGGGTAAAAATCACAAAATAATCTACTAAGAAGGCAAACGAATTACACATGAAAACCCTCAATTACCTAACAAATCTACGTTCAAATTGAACCAAACCCGATGCGCCTCTTCCATCACTGTCTTCACCTCGGAATTTCTTTGCCAATGTTGAATCCACAACGCTGATGTCAAGTCCACGACAATGAGCCACTCCGAAATCTACCAAAGCTTCAGGCACAAGTTTCCCAAAATCCACCGAGAAACATCTCTTTCTTTTTGTGAATGAAAGAACAAAAACAACCCCTTGATGATTGTCAATATAAAGCTTGTGAATCCATCGATCACTTTCAAATCATCAAGAAAACTAATATATAAACACCGTCCAATATAGAATACGTTTAGTTGCTCTCCTCTTTGAGAATCTGGATGAATTCAACCCTAAAAGTAGCAAACGGTGTACTTTATACTAATAGGGCAGCGAAGACTACTCGAGTGGTGAGACTAGTAAGGTGGTGCAAACACACTTCCACCTGTCACTTTGCTCGAGCGCAAAACTTACCACTCGAGCGGTAAAACACATCTCCCAGAATCTCTAAACTCAGGCCGAGATACTGGATGCTCCCATTTAGCGCTCGAGTGCACACATGATCACTTGAGCGGTCCAGGAACTTAGACAACTTGGTATTGAAGGCACTGCCCCTCGATCCCCATGCTTAGTCTGCGAAGTGGCAAACAAAGATTGCTCAAGTCAAGATACGGAACTTCAGCACAAATTCCTCTAATCAGGCACAACTCGAGTCGTATTCGCAACTAAACTCCCATATTGTCATAGATACAAAAAAAGTGAATAAAATTACAACTAAATGGAGTTTTTCCAACGGGATTGCCAATAACAAAAACATAACCAAGAGAAAGAAGATAAAAACCAAACAGCCACAATGAAACCCAACCAGGAGCAGCAGCAATAATATGGCAAGTCCTAGCATGGCACTGTCTAACTTGGTCTAGGCATTCAACAAGTTCTTGCACTGAATATGGAAAGTCCTTTAGATTAGATTTTGCCCAAAGTGCCACCCTCACCTTCACAATTTCAACCACCTCTTCCACCATACCTGGCTGACGTGCTTTAAACATGCTCATTTCTCATATTGCACACAGACCACAACATAGCCAAGGGAACAAGTTTCCAAATTTTCTAAAGTCACTTCCTATGTTTAGTTCCCAAGCACCAAAACAGTAGACCCGCAACAGTTGTTAGTGACACCCAATCAATTCCCCACCACTCAAGCAGACCTGACCATGCCATCCAAATCTGAGGGCACAGGAGAAAAAGATGATTCACACTTTCAGTTTTATTCTTACAGAAAGGACACATATATGGGTGTGTTTGGTTTGTGTTTTGAGATAAATTTTCAAAAAAAAATTGAGGAGAGAGTTTAGAATTTTTTTTTTTAATTTGTTTGGTTGTATATTTGGAAAATAGTTTTGGAGTTTTGGATGATTCAATATTTTGTTGTAGTTGAATAGATGTATGTGAGAGAAAAAGTGATTGAGAAGGAGAGAAAAAGTGATTAATTGATGTGTAGGAGAAAGAGTGACTATGAAACACGGGTACAGATACGAGTACTGGTATTGGTACGATAAAAGTACGTCAATACGGTAAAATTTAAAAAAAAAAATAGAGTACGGATACGGCTTAGTATGCTTGTAAAAAAAATATTTATTTTTAATTTAGAGTAGTGCAAAAATTAATTAAATGATTTAATTTGCTAAGGTCCAACCTATAATTAACATATAATGCCAAAAGTAAATGTATAAATTAAAATTAAATGTCAATATATTAAATAACTTACAAACCATAACTTAATTTTAAAATCATGCTAAGCATGAAACAAAAAATAAAAAAGAAGTCTAGTGAACGAAGTTTTATCTCTCTGGTAAAAGAAAATATTGTTTCAACTGAGGTACGGTACGGCTTGGATATATACTAGATACGTCTCTGGGTACGCCAAAAATTAAGAAGAAAAAACTTGGGTACATGTTTCGTGTACCCGGTATGTATACAGAAGTACCATACCAGGTACCATACGTCGGTAAGTACCCGGTGCAGGTATGGCATGTTTTTCAAAGTACCCATGCTAAAAAATTTAAACCAAACAAAATTTTAAAAAAATTTCTCAAAAATTATATCTTGAGATACAAACCAAACAATCTCCACACTATAGCTTAGAATCCCAATATTATGAAGATAGCCCCTGGTTTTTACCCTACCTTTTCATGCCAACCAGCAAAGAAACTGCTCTTGGAGGGGCTACATTGCCCCAAATTAATTTAGGAATTAGTAGTCTTGGCCCTTTTTTAGACTCACCTCAATTTCTTGCTGCAACCATAGTGAGTTGCCCTGAAGGGGATGCACTCTACCTTATAGAATCTGGACAATCAAATTTTAATCTTGGGGGTTCACCTAATAAACCCAACAATCTGCTCTCCTCCTCCTCCTCCCAAGCCAGAAGATGCCTTCTAAAGTTAAGCTTCAACACCCCTGAAATCTCCTCTGCATTACCCCTTAACTGTATATACATACTAACCGTCCCTTCTTTTGCAGTAGAGAGGCTGAATAATCTGGGAAATTCCTCCTTAAGTACCACATCCCTTAGCAACTTACCAATCAAAAATTAACTCGACACCCATCCCCAATAATGATCTTAGTATTGGTTTCAAAAAAAGGTAAACAAGTTAGGGTTTGAATCGCCACATCTAGAATATCCCTCCACACATGTGACTCATTACCTCTACCCTCCAAATAAGGTGACCATCTGCCCCCCACTGATCCATACATACTTATTTCGATAATTCAAACGAATTATATTATAGTGTCAATAGGCCTCCATAAGTTAATTACGATACTCATTTTGATAATTCAAATTGATAATGTTATAGTGTCTGAGAGAGAGTTTTTATGTGCATTAGGGCCGAGCTAGGCCCAGGCGTAGTAATAGGCCGTTTGACAGGCCGTGTTGAAAAGGGCTTCGCAAGTGGACCTTAGTGTTAGCTCGGTCCAAGTATGGTTACGGTCACCACGGTCGAAGTGATGATAATTACCTCGGTCATAGTATTCGGAGCCGAGGTATTTGGGCTTCTGGTGGAGAACCTTGCTCTTGTTATCTCGGTTAAGACTTGCTATGGTTAGCTCGGTCTCAACAGCCAAGACTGAGGTACAAATGAACAATAGTCAAGCTATGCAGTACATGTGAAGTCACTGGATTGAGTATGACAAAGGGCTAGTATTAGCTCGGTAATACTGTTATCCAACCAGGGTAAAACCATCTCACTTGGTTTAAGCAGTGAGGGGGGTGTTGAAGGATAAGCATTATCTTTCAGAAGTGTGATTCCTAGGAGGACACAACATGGAGGAGTAAGAGTCCTACTGGGATTGCGCCAGGCGAAAGTTATAAAAGCTCACAACAGAACCTATGTAGAGGTAACACAATTTTGATTCTCGAATACACAAAGCTTTTTGTTTATCTTTCTGACTTAGGCATCGGAGAGGTATCCGGCACACACCCGCCGGCTAGCTCACGTTTATGTTTTCAAGAAGTGAAGCAACGACGTTTGGAGGAGCGCAAACTTGATCAACAGGATCATACGAGAAGAATTATTTTGTGCTCGTACAATTGGCGCCGTCTGTGGGAATATAGCAGGAACAAAACCTTTTGATCGAGTTTTTCTCTCCAGATTAAACCAATGGCACACAATGAAGATTTGCCGCAATCTACTATTGACGGACAAACCCCAGAGGGAGGTGGGACGTGTGAAGGTTTACCTTCTATCCTACCCATGGCGGATCTAGAACCCCAGCAACAGAACCCCCGGAGGGATGCAAGGGAAAGACGGGGCAGCAGCCCCCGTGGCTCTCAAAGCCCTGAAAGACAGATGCGGAGGTTGGACCCCCAGGTTCTGGAGGATCGCGTTAGGGAACAAGACGAGTTAATAAGGCGGATGTCGGCAGACATGGAGTTAATGAAGCGCTAGATAAAAGGGAAAAAGGTGGCGACAGGAAAGGGGCGCAAAGGCAACACGCCCCCTCGCCACTTAGAGGATCGTAACAAGCAACAGGTCACCCCATCGCAAGCACAAAGTAGGAGCCTTAGAACAGGCGACACTCAGTCGAGGACTTCCAAGACTAGTTACTCCAAGTCTGAAAGAATGAGAACTGAGAGATCGTGCACTGAGGGAAGCACCTATCGGCCCTCGCACACACACCAGACGACGTCAAGGCACACGGAGTTGTCCAGATCGTCTGACTTGCGAACAGTACTTGATGAAAGAGCTCGATGGAAGGAGGACGCCAGGGCTCATGACCCACGCAGAGTTTCAGCACTATAACGATTGGCCCCAGGACACATGGGAGTGTCGAGGTAGGGATGCCAATGCCTTGCCCTGCTTACGAAACAGCGGATAAGGTATTAGCAAGGCTGCAGAGCTCGCTGTTCGTTCCGGCAATAGAAAACGCACCATTACCTGCGGGCTTCCACCAGCCCAAATTCACCACTTATGAGAGGAAGACAAACCCCTACATGCACTTGAGCCACTTTCGCCAGGTTATGGCAGTGTACAAGTGGAATGAGGCCTTGATGTGTATCTTGTTCCTATCCAGCCTTGGCGACCTGGGTTTAACCAGGTTCAAAAGGCTACCAGAAGGCAGCATCGCCTCCTGGGCGCACTTGGCAGAGGTGTTCGTGACTAGGTTCAGAACGAACACCAAGACACCAGTAGAGATCGATCAGCTACTCTCCATGGACATGGGCGACAAGGAGACGTTGAGATCTTACAACAGTCGATATTGAGAGACTTTCAACTAGATAAGAGATTGGCCCACAAATCTCCCCATTACACAATACAAAAGAGGTCTACCAGTCGGAAACAAGTTGAGGGACTCAATTACAATAGTACTACCCCTCACGATGGAGGCCCTAATGGAGAGGGTACACCAACATATCCGTGTGGAGGAAGACAGCGCCTGGGCTAAAGTAAAATCTGGCTCAACAGTGACGCCAGACAAAAAGACTGCAACAAAAGTCAACACGGTGGAGCAACCAAACAGGAATGGGCGAGGCAGGCGAGCCAACAAGGAGGACCTGGAAAAAAGGAGGTTAAGAGTTGTACTGCCATCACCACCGTATTCAATAAACCCATCTACCGAATTCTCAGCGAGATAAAAAATGAACCTTTCGTTCAGGGCCAGCCAAGCTGAGAGCAGCGCAAAGGGTTTATGATGAGAGGTCCTGCTGCACCTTCCATGATGAAAAGGAACATCTAACTAAAAACTGCACACCCTTGAGGCAACATCTGGAAGAATTAGTAGCTGCTGGTCATCTAGACTAGTATATTGAGGGGGGGACACAGCCAGCCCCTCAAGACCCCAACGCGTCAAACGGGATGCCGGTAGACAGACCACCCCAAGGCGTAATCAATGTTATTCGTGGGATCGTTGAACCTGAGCGGGTATGTGAACTCAGGGGGATGATAAAAAAAGCAAAGCACCTGAAAAGAGGTATTAAGTGCACAACCTGCCATCAAAAAGGGAAAAACAGAGGCTACGAACGTCATATCCTTCTCTGACAAGGACCTAGCAAGGCTACATTACCCTCACAACGACGCACTGGTGGTGACCTTGCGCGTTAAGAACTTCGACGTCAAGCTGATCCTGATTGACCAAGGAAGTTCGTGCGAAATAATGTATTATGAAACCTTCAAATAGCTGAAGCTAGAGGACAGAGACTTGGCCTTTGCAACATCCCCCCTAGTTGGCTTTAACTTAATGCCAGAGTGTCCAGTAGATAATCCTCACAGTCAAAGCTGGGACCATGACTAAACAAGTGAAATTTTGGGTGTTGAAGGTCCCTTCCACTTACAACATAATCTTGGGAAGAACATGGCTACACGCCATGCGATCGGTAGCATCGACCTACCATCAAGCACTGCGGTTCCCCAACGAAGCCGAAGTAATTGAAGAGGTCCTAGGAGACCAAATCATGTCAAAACAGTGTTTCGTCACAGTAAATGGCAGTCGAGCTGCAAAAGGCTATGTACAAATGATGGAAGAGCCAGAAAGCAATGAACAGTTTGCAAACATGGGCAAAGCAGCGAAGCAAAAGGCAGTGGAGGACTTAGTTGAGGTAAAGATAGATGAAAAAGACCCAGAAAAGTTCTTTTTGCTAGGCTCGTCTTTGTCTAACACTGAGAGGACCGAGTTAATGGAATTCTTAATCTCAAATATTGAAGTGTTCGCCTAGACGCCATATGACATGCCTAGCGTTGACCCAAAGTTCATCTACCACCAACTTAATGTCCACTCAAACGCCAAACCGGTCATACAGCGCACTCGCAAATCGGCACTCCACCACGCGGAGATAGTGTCGGAGGAAGTAGGAAACTTGCTGGAGGCAGGGGGCCATCAGAGAAGTGCACTATCCAAGGTGGATCTCTAATACTGTCGTCGTGCCAAAGAAAAATAAAAAATGGCGTATTTGCGTAGACTACAAGACAGTCAACAAAGCATGCCCAAAGGACAGTTTTCCCCTGCTACCAATAGACCAATTGGTGGACCTAATGGCAGGTCACAACCGACTTAGCTTTCTTGATGTGTATAGGGGTTACCATTAGATCGCTATGTATGAGCCAAACCAGGAGGTCACATCATTTACGACACCAAGAGGACTGTACTGTTACCAGGCCATGCCCTTTGGCCTAAAGAACGCAGGGGCTACATTCCAACGGATGATCACCAAGATGTTTGAACCATTGTTAGACAGAACAATAGAAGCTTACATAGATAACATGATGGTCAAAAGCAAGGATGAAAAGGACCACCTCAGGGACCTAAGTGAAATGTTTCAAATCTTAAAGAAAAATAAGTTGCGTCTAAATGCATCTAAGTGTGCGTTTGGCGTATGATCAGGTAAATTCCTAGGCTTCCTGGTAACCAACCGAGGTATAGAAGCAGACCCCTCTTAGATCAAAGCAATCCAGGATCTAGAGAGGCCCAACACTATAAAAGAGGTGCATCATCTCACTGGCCTAGCTGCCGCACTCAACCGGTTCATAAGGCGGTCATCAGAGAGATGTCGACCATTCTTCCAACCGTTATAGGCCAAATTTAAGTGGGATGAAGAATGCGATCGCGCCCTAGAAAACCTGAAAGAGTACATGTCTTCTCCACCATTGCTAGTAACTTCAGTACCTGGAGAAGAACTCTTTTTGTACCTAGTAGTTTCACAGTACGCAGTCAGTGCAGTATTGGTCAGAGCGGAAGGAATCCAACATCTACCCATCTTTTATGTTAGCAAAACCTTGGTGAGCGCAGAGACCAGGTACCTACCACTGGAAAAGTTGGCGTTAGCGTTGATGATGGCCTCAAGGAAGCTGTCGCATTACTTCCACGCCCACACCATAATCATCCTAACAGCTTTTCCCTTAAAAGCCTTGTTTGAGAAGGTGGACTTTCTGGGCGAATCTTGAAGTGGGCAGTGGAATTAGGACAGTTCGATATCAAGTTTCAACCCAGAACCGCAATAAAAGCCCAAGCCCAAGCCTTGGCAGGCTTTATGGCAGAGTTCACACCAGGAAGTTATCACATCTGCCTAGTTGACTTGACTGGTACAACAAAAATGGGGACGGAAAGTGCCGCAAGAAATGCGCAACCCCTAATATAGGATACCCAGCCACATTGTAAACCACACAGGCTTGAGAATCAGAAGGAATGAATAAACCATGCCACTCCCAGTGAGAACTCATCAACAAGCGAAAACTTGGGGCAATCAGATAGCAAAAAGCAAACCCCAACGGCAGCCAGAGACTTGGAAGAAAACATCAACGACACTCATAACCCCAAGACATCATCCGACCCCTCCACTTGCTAGAAGCTATTCATTGGAGAGATATGGAAGCTCTTCATGGATAGAGCATCCAATAGGCATGGTGCAAGATGTGGCATAGTCCTCATCTCACCAGATGGCCTAATAGTGGAACAAGCAGTCAACCTTGGCTTCCCAGCATCAAACAATGAAGCAGAGTATGAAGTGTTTTTAGTAGTCTTAAAATCAGCCCTCTTCATGAAGGCCACAGAGCTAATGGTGTACAACGACTCCCAGCTGGTGGTAAACCAGATTTCAGATGACTACGAAGCAAAAGATGAGAGGATGACAAAGTATCAAGAGTTAGTCAGAAAGGAGATCATGAAATTCGAAGTAGTACGGATAGAGCAAATCGGTCGAGAAGAAAATAGTAGAGCAGACGAACTAGCGGGCTTTGCTTCAATGGCAGACACCTCCATTCCACATCCATTGCTAATTGACTTCTTACCAAGACCAAGCATTGAAGAGCCTGAAGTAGCTGAGGTATGTTGTGCCGAACTAGGCGGCATCTTACCTGAAGAGAAGAAAGAGGCCAACAAAATAAGAGCAAAGCCACAGCGATTTTGGCTCTCCCCATCAATGGACTTGTACAAAAAATCCTTCACAAGACCTTACTTAAAATGTGTCAATCCCAGTAAGGTCGAGGCATTCTTGTTCAAGATACATGAAGGCGTATGCGGAAGCCACCAAGAGGGAAGATCATTGGCCTACAGAGCAATTTTGCAAGGATATTGGTGGCCTTACATGCAAGCAGATTCAGAGAAGTACGTCAAAAAGTGTGAGAAATGTCAAAAGTTCACACACCAAGTACATCAGCCAGTCAGAGAGCTTCTACCATTAACTAGCCCATGGCCCTTTGCGATGTGGGGCTTGGACATAGTAGGACCACTTCCAACGGCACCTGGCAACAGAAAGTTCTTTCTTGCAACAACAGACTATTTTACAAAATGGATGGAAGCAGAAGCACTCGCCTCAATAAAAGAGAAAGATGTAAAGAAGTTTGTCTGGCAGAATATCATCACTCGGTTTGGCATACCCAAGGCCCTAATATCTGACAACGGCACTCAGTTCGATGGCAAGATTTTTAGGGGCTTTTGTGAAGAGTACAAGATAGAATTCTACAATTCCACACCAGCATACCTCCAAGCAAATGGCCAGGCGGAAGCATCAAACAAAATCGTCTTAGATGGATTGAAGAAAAAACTGGAGAAAGCAAAAGTCAAGTGGGCTGAAGAACTTCCTCATGTTTTATGGGCTTACCGTACCACACCTCGGCGGTCGACTAACGAAACACCTTTTTCTTTGGCCTATGGCATGGAGGCAGTAATCCCACTGGAAGTAGGCCTCCCCACCATTAGAAGTGAAAATTTTGACCTAAACTTAAATGGGAAAGCCATAGCCTTGGAACTTGACTTAGCAGAAGAAGGAAGAGAAAGAGCACTGGTTCACATCGCCTCATACCAGCAAGAGTTATCTAAGAAGTATAACAAGACAGTACATCCGAGGTAATTCACGGTTGGAGATTGGGTGCTGCGCTAAGTAATGAGAAATACTCTGGTACCTGGAGATGGCAAGTTAGGGCCTCATTGGGAAGGACCATACAAAGTGGTTGGCTTCGTAGGAAAAGGGGCATATCACTTAGAAGATGGAGACAACAATCCTGTACCCCGGCCATGGAACACTGCCAATCTCAGACTATTTTATTTTTAGCTTTCCTTTAAATACTTGTAATTTTTTCTTTCTTCCCTAATAAAAACAAGTAGTTTCCTTTTTAGCATAAATCTTCCCACGGTAAAACAAGTAGTTTCTCTTTCTATTATAAAGTTGTTCTTAGACAGTGTTAACAAGGGGCAACAGAAGAGAGGTTGGCTGGAATAACCAACTTTGGGTACTCTTTAGCCAGGGTAAGGATCTAGGCTGATGAGTGGTTGGCTGGAATAACCAACTTTAAGTACTCTTCAGTCGAGATAAGGATTTAGGCTGAAGAGTGGTTGACTGGAATAACCAACTTTGAGTACTCTTCAGCCGAGATAAGGATCTAGGCTGAAGAGTGGTTGGCTGGAATAACTAACTTTGAGTACTCTTCAGTCGAGATAAGGATCTAGGCTCGGCTGAAGAGTGGTTGGCTGAAATAACTAACTTTGAGTACTCTTCAGCCGAGATAAAGATCTAGGCTGAAGAGTGGTTGGCTGGAATAACCAACTTTGGGTACCCTTTAGCCGAAATAAGGATCTCTGTTGAAGAAACATGGCAGGTCTGAACAAACAGATTATAATGTTCCAAGACCGAGATAAGTATCTCGGCGAGAACAGAAAAAGGTAAAATTGAATACAAATTATAGTTGAAAAATAAGTACAGGTATGGAATAAACTGAGGAAAAAGAAGGAAGATTTCATTCAAAATGCAAATCAGAGTTACAAGGAGTGGGACTTTAGCCCGGTTACAAATTCTTTCCAAAAGTAAGAAGAAGAAAATACAGGATCAAGCAAAAAGGTCATCGAGATCCGCATACAGATTAACTCATAGCCCGGTCTTAGCAGGTAGCTCGGTCACATTTTTAACCAAGTCTTCCACCGGTGGCTCCACCCCAGCTGACTGAACAACGAGATCATTAGCGACGATCGGGGCATTGTTGGGTTCTGGGGATGCCTCATCTTCTTCCTCAACTTGAAGAAATTTTTGTTGAATGGCGTTGGCGTACTCCACCATGTAGCTCGGTATGAAATGTGGAGGAGGGTTCTGGAAGACCTCGGTCTCTTGGCCATGATCGAGCTGTGCCACAGCCGCCTTCCATCCACACTTGAAGAATATATCTTTTGCAGCTTCACATTGTTGGATATACGTGGCCTCTCCCTCCTTGTAACCGCGGTCTTCTGCGTCTTCCAACTTCTTCTCCAGTTCAGTTAACTCGGCGTTCTTCTTCTTCTTGAGCTTAGCCAGCTCGCGCAGATAGCGGTCCTTCAGCTCAGCCAAGGCCTTTTGTTTGTCCGCTTCCACCGAGTTGACTAGTCTGGTGAGTCGGGCACTAGGTTTGTAGCTTGGCCATTTTCTGCTTTGACTCTTCTAGCTCAGCTGATTTAGCATTGGCCTCTGCCACGGCCTGCCATGTGGTCTTTCGAAGTTCTAAGACGCACTTGTGAGCGACATAGTTCTTCTGTAGGGCCTGCAAAACGAGAGATAAACAATTTTGAGTAAAACCGAGCAAACAGATGTACAAATTAAGACAAGCAAAGGGAGAACTTACTAACACCATCGATTTGGTTACCGAGCGAAAAGCCTTCAGCTCGGTGAGATGGTCGTGGTGCTCCATATCGGCTGGTAGGCATACGCTCTTGGCAAGGTTAAAAGCCAGCGAATGGTCTTTTTCTGCGACCACCGAGTTAGTGCTGGAAATAACTCGGTTCTTATAGGTCACCTTCGACGCCCACTTTGACGGGCTAGCCCGGTCAGAACGCGTTGGTTCGAGGCTTGGTCATGTGGATTGGGGAAGTATGGTGTCTTCTTCATCAACAAGGCGTGGCTTGGTTGTGGAAGTCCGAGCGCGCTTGCTTGGCCGAGATGATGAAGGCTGGGTGGTTAAAAGGGTTACCACGGCCTCTTGTGTTTGGCCGGCTTGTGGTACCTCGGTTTGATTTGTTTTGGTGGTGAGGGCCCTAACCGCTCTCTTCTTGGCCATTTCTTGCTCTTCTGTTAATGGGATCAGGTTGATTTGGGGCAAAGAAGGATCAGGTTCTGGGGAAGGTTCCAAAAGGAAGTCTGTTACCGTGGTGCTCCTCTTACTGCTATATCTATATGTCGGTTCAAAATTTAGTAGCTCAGCCCAACCTCGATCGCGGTATCGCAGTGCGGTGCGGAGTGTGTCTAGATTGGGGTAATTATATTGCGCCTTTAGTTGGTTTAAGTCTGCATAAGGAAAAAAAAAAAACAACGGTTAGCACGGCGCAAAATTTATAAACAGAGTAAAGAACGCAGAAAACTGAGTCGAGGTGTATATACCGGCTACTCCTTTATTCCAATTAATCCAATCGCCCGGTATCTGAGCCTCCTGGTCTTCGAAGTTGCCTGAGACCCATAAAAAATCGCCGTCGTTTACATCTTTGTCTAGTGTATTTTTAATTATTTTCTCTCGGCGGCATCTTATTCTTAAGTAATACACCCAGCCGTCTTCATTCTGGCCGATGGAGTATTGGTGAAATAGCTCGGCTAAATCGAGATTGAGGCCAAGCCGGCGATTTAGCTCGGCGATGCCATTTATTATTCTGTAAGAATTTGTGAAAAGCTAGGTAGGGCAAAGTCCTGTTTGTTTAAGGAATTCACAGAGAAGAGGTTGAACGGGAAAACGGAGACCGGCCTCCACAATAGATATAACGGAGAAGGGAACGAAGCCCGGTTTTCCCCATGGAGTTGTGTCTAGTTCGGCGAGGGAAAGGTGGACGTCATCAGGGATGTTGTAGTCATTGCGGAACTCGGCTATAGCCCCTGGAGAGTTTACTAAAAATCTATATTTATCCATGTGGACTTAAATTATGTATACTTTAGCTGGGTACTAGCTCGGTGTTGAGATGATGTTGAGTATCTCAGTTGGGCATACAGAGGAGTGTCTGGCCAACCTAGTCAGAGTCTGCAAAGTGGAAATGAAAAGTGTTAAGCACAGATCGTTGGACCGTGCTAAGTACGAAGGTAAAATAATTAGGCCCAGCTCGGCTACGTGGAATGCTATCCATTCTTAGCTCAGTTGGGGCGAAGAACTTTAGCTCGGCTGGAAAAAAGGTAATCCCAAATCATGCGTGGCAGATAGAATTAAGGGGAAATTGAGAGGGAGTTTTTATGTGCATTAGGGCCGAGCTAGGCCCAGGCGTAGTAATAGGCTGTTTCACAGGCCGTGTTGGAAAGGGCTACGCAGGTGGGCCTTAGTGTTGGCTCGATCCAAGTATGGTTACGGTCACCACGGTCGGAGTAGTGATAATGACCTCGGTCATAGTATTCGGAGCCGAGGTATTTGGGCTTCTGGTGGAGAACCTTGCTGTTGTTAGCTCAGTCAAAACTTGCTATAGTTAGCTCGGTCTCAACAGCCAAGACCGACAATAGCCGACCTATGCAGTACATGTGAAGTCACTGGATTGAGTATGACAAACGGCTAATATTAGCTCGGTAATACTGTTATCCAACCAGGGTAAAACCATCTCACTTGGTTTAAGCAGTGAGAGGGGTGTTGAAGGATAAGCATTTTCTTTTAGGAGTGTGATTCCTAGGAGGACACAACATGGAGGAGTAAGAGTCCTACTAGGATTGTGCCAAGCGAAAGTTATAAAAGCTCACAACAGAACCTATGTAAATGCAACACAATTTTGATTCTCGAATATACAGAACTTTTTGTTTATCTTTCTGACTTAGGCATCGGAGAGGTCTCCGGCACACACCCGCCGACTAGTTCACATTTGTGTTTTCAGGAAGTGAAGCGACGACGTTTGGAGGAGTGCAAACTTGATCAACAGGATCATACGAGAAGAATTATTTCATACTCGTACAGTAGTGTCCACAGAGTAGATTAGTCTTACAAAATAAAATAAAAATTAATTACACAATCGTAAGCACATAATTTTTATCAACAAAAGAAAAAAGAAAAAGTAGATGGTAACAACAGAAAACTTCATTAGTAAAGTAAAAGCAATGTACAAAATGTGAGTCGGAACTTTTTCAACTTTGTTTCCATTCTTTTGCTTTGAGTGCACATGATTGCTTTTTTATCGGATGTCAACATGGTTGGAATGTGATATTTGGATAATGATGCAGGTCTCATTCTAAGCCTATGTAATGTTTCCTCATTTTGTTAATAAAATTTCTATTTTCGTTTCGTCAATCAAAAAAAGAGCTCGAAACATCACAACAAAACTCTCTAATTCTAAATAAGTTGGCACTAAAAATAAAATTAAATCATCTACTACCAGAAGACCAAAGATTGGCCAGAGAGGCATTCCCCCCCCCCCAACCCGATTCAAAAAAACTACTTTTTATTATTACACTCTTTTAAGTGACTGTCGCTCTCTTTTTATGAAACATGGCATCAAAATATTAAAATTAAAAATAAATAAATAAATAACTGAACAAAATATAATAAAAGAAAATAATTTTTAAAAATTATTGTTAGCCCTAGTAATGTAGCATAAATAGTCATACAATTCTTAGATCAAAGGGGTAGGCAAGACAAAGGCAAAAAAGGGGTCGGACTCAGAATCGCGTGAAATTTGGTGGATCAATGGAAACCATGATTTTGGACAAATTCCATCATTTGGGTGGTCAAGTTCACAAATTTTTCGTTTTGGAAAGATTTGAAACTTCAATTACTCCTAGCACAGGCCTCGGAATCTAATTTAGTAAAATCTGCCATGATCGTGGAAGCATATATTAGTAGTTCCTTTATTTTATAGAAATATTTCTATTTTTGATAATTTTCGTTATATTTCCTTATTTCTGTATATTGTTCATTATGAGTCTACCAATTCCGGTTGTTTCTTATTTAAGTTAGGTGTGTCTTTGCTTATAACTAATAGATGCAAGCCTTAGGCCTCTTCAATTTTTGAGAATTAATATATTTGAAATTTTATACTCTTTTGTTCCAATCTTGGATATTCTTTGTGAATCAACCATTGTTGAATCTTTATTCTCGATATTTTTTGTGAATCAACGAGTTTAAAGAGGAATATTACTTCCGGTATTATTGTTTGAATTAACGGATTCTAAGATTGTAACGATTTCATGTTTCACACTGCATCACCTCGTTTGTAAAGAATAGAATAAAACATCAAGTAATTACTTGATCATGTTTATTCATAGAGACACTGTACGGAGTTTAATTGTCAATTCTATCATAGACATTTTTAAGGATGAAGGGTGGCACAACAGTCATTGCTATTCGAGCTATGGGGCCCATTTCGGGTCCCACTTCGATGATCTAAACCGTTCATATTTTATAATATGCCAAGTAAAACATTTCTATAAAAAATCAAATTGATCGAACATCGGTAACACTAAAATCAAATCACTTTTGTATTCAATTTTATACTTATCGTTTATTTTTGCTAATACAAAATTGATTTGATCATAGTGCTACTGATGTCCGATTAACTTAATGTTTTGTAGGAATGTTCTACTCGGCATACTCTAAAAAATGAATAGTTTCAATCATCGAAATGAGACCTAGAGGGGGCCCATAGCCCGAACAATAGTGATTGTTGTGCCAAAGTCACGGCACCACACTTCATTCCATTTTTAATGACACGAAAGAATGTCGAACACAACTGAAGATGTGGGACTTTGATACATAGATTGTTTTATAGTTGCTCTATTTTGTAACTATATGTGGATACAAAAAAGATGTTATTTATATCTATTTTCATCTTATTTTCATTTTTATACTAGTAAAATTAATATTACAATTCATACTTTCTTTTTAAAATATTTGTTAATACATATATTTGTCCCCTCATATGAAAACTATGGATCTGTCCGCGGTGTCTATGACTATATATGTCTGCAGTTCAGTTTTTCCTATGCTTTCTTTTATCATCTGTGTGTAACGCTTTTTTCTTGAATAAAATTTCATCTTATAAAAAAATTTCTAGGTTGATATACCAGCTGATCGATGCTTAACACGTTATGCATTTGAGAATGGACATGAAGCTCATATTCGGCATGGTAAGATTGAGATAGATGGTATCTCGGTCGAAAAGTCCTTTCTGTGCTTTGAAACAAAGAGTAAAGCTGAGGATGTTCGTGATAATCTATCAAATCTCAAAGGTGACAGCTTTCTTAAGCCATGTATGATCGTTTTACACGAAGAACGCCACTGGCTTGCTGTGGACAGGTTTGACTACAGCTTAGAACGCTATTGTTATCACAATCAGGAACGTTGGGACAACTCGCGAGTACTACTTGACCGAAAAGATGCAAAACTCGGTGACCCGAACCCAAAAGAAGAAGTCACCCGGTAGGTCTTATGTCTTATCTCATCTTTACTTTATATATTCTTGGCCAAGTTATACTGTATTTCTTACATTTTACTTTTTTTTGTATTATTTTGATCTCTACTTTTTTGATAAATTACAAATATACTCTTGAGATTTATTTAAAATATAAATTATTCTTTGCAATTCTAGAAATTACATCCCGTTCTTTGAAATTTCTAATTTTATAACAAATTATTCATTTTATTAATAAATTATCAAGTCAATTAACAGTTTTTTATGATATCAAAATTTTATTTTAATTAATAATTTAGGTAATTTTATTATTGTATATGAAAGCAGTACGAAATTTCATATACTTAGTTAATTATGTTAAATAAAAAAATTTAAGAAAGGGATATTTGTAATTTTCTAAACTATATGAGGCAATTCGTATTTTAAACAAATGGTTTATATTCCTAAACTATAGCAAAATTGTCTATTTAGTCCCTAAACTATTGATTGAATCCATTAAGTCCCTAAAATATATTTTTCAAACTTATTTAGTCCTTAAAAGTATTAAAAAAAAATAAAAGATAAGCCCATAAATATTATAAATTACTAAAAAACCTTATCTAGTTAAAATTTTATTTCAAAAAATAAATTTTTATTCTGTCTTTAAAAGTGGGTGTCAATTCATATATTGAATTTCCTCTATAAGGATCAGAGTAATTATCTATAACATTTTCTTACTTATCTTGTACAATGAATACGTGTAATATCATATATCCGATTTAGTTTATAATTTTTAATTGATTGTTTTTAAGTTTTTCACGAAATTCTTTTTATTACTTAATTAATGTATTATTTTGATCTATTACTACTTGTAGAGAAGTATTATTATTAAAATTATCTAAACCTACTTCGTCAATATATCTAATATTCATATAATTTATTGATAAGAATGAAAATTAGACTCCAATATTAATTTTAAACACATAGAAATAAAATACCTTTTAAAGATAAAATAAAAATAAAAAGATTTTTTTTATAATAAAATCTTAATTAGGAAGATCTTTACTAATTTATAATACCTATGGACATATATTTTGTACGGGCACAAAATAAATCCCGCATGTGTACTTCAAGCTCGAACTCCTTCAAACGATATTGTAAGATTTAATGTATAACATGTATAGATAAAAGGGAAAGAATAAATTGTGTATTGATAGATGTATTGATATGTTGTGTTGAGCTCTCTCCTTTATAGAGGAGAGAGAGAACAATTACAAACCTAAAGTAGAAGCACAAACCAAACAACATTATTAAAGGTACATTATTGAAGCATACTAATTATTATACTAACCTAATTATTAAAGTAGCACTTTACATATTATATTCTAACAGCCCCCCTCAAACTCAAGGAGGATAGGAACCAACCAACTTGAGTTTGGAGAGAGTAGAAAAATAAAATAAAATAAAATAGGATAGGAGACACTGTATGGTTGTGTCAGACCGTTGGTGAAGACACTGTATGGTCGTGTCAGACCGTTGTAGGAGCTAACCGGAATCAATGTCGGGACAGTTTACGGGGTCATGCCGGACCGTTGTAGAAGCTAATCGGAATTAATGTCGGGACAGTTTATGGGGTCATGCCGGACCGTTGTAGAAGCTGACCGGAATCAATGTCGGGACAGTTTATGGGGTCATGCCGGACTGTTGTAGAAGCTGACCTGAATCAATGTCGGGACAGTTTATGGGGTCATGTCGGACCGTTGTAAAAATTGCACCCTCAAAAGGTGTGCCCAATCTTTCAAAAGGCGTGCCATCAAAAGGCGTGCCTAATCCATAAAAAGGTGTGCCGGACATTATGGCGAGGCGCATGACTACCTTGGCTTGCGCGCCCGTTTTGTCGTCTGGCGTCAAGTGGCGCGCGATACGCGTATCGGCGCTGGCTATTTAAACCAAGGTTGAGGCGGAGGCTGTGCAAACCAGACTGAAACCTCTGAACATTTGCATTCTGAAACACTCTGTAAACACTCTGTAACCAACCCTTCTCTGAAACACTCAGCAACCCATAACATGGCCTCTTCTTCCCGTCCAGCTACCCAGAACAGGGCCTCCTCTTGCCGTGGTCTGCTCACTCTCTTTCCCGACTTCAACGAGTCCACAAGAGAGATAACCAGTGCGATGGCCCTTGAACCTCAACCAAGCGCTGCTGGTTTTGCGCCGTTGAATTTTTCGATGCGGTCTGTGGAGCAAAGAATGGCAGTGCAAACGGATATTGAAGCCAATCAGTATACATTAAAGTCATGTGTGGAAACCATGACTGCGGTCACAAACTTGTCGCACCGGCTGCAGAGTAGGACAAATGAGGTGCAACAGTTAAACGCCCAACTGGCTCTGCTCTAACGCATGTATAAGGATGCGCGAGCAGAGATAAGTGTGCTAAAGGCGGAAAATAAGGAGCTGAAGCGGAAGGCCACCGTGATGTTCCGATTTGGAGGTCCGCCATATGCTGCAGTGGAGGAGCAGGGGGGAGTGAACGTGCTTGGCGGCGTGGGAAACACGGAGGCAACACTGTCAAGGGCCGTCCAGGACGGAGGCAAGAAGAAGAGACCGGCGGCAGAGTAGAGAAGAAAAATTCCGCCTGTGGATGTAGTTGTTTTGTGTGTTTTGTTTTTATTTTATTTTATTTTTTGTTTTTTTTTTTTTTGTTTTGTTTTAATGTTTTGGGTGTAAAATTCTGATCGGGGTTGATCCCCGGCATGAAGAAATGACAAGTTTGTGGAAGGAAAACGAGTTGGGTGTGAATTTTTTTTTTTTTTTTTTTTTTTTTTTTGTTTAATAAGAATAAGAATAATAATAATATAGGAAGATAGAAAGCATAGACTGCAAAAGTGTACAGAGGGAGAACGTTGGGTAAGAGAGTAAAAAAAAATATACATAGATATATATATATATATTAAAATAAGAGAAAGTGGAGTGGGGTAATATAATATAATAAAAAGTAATAAAAAGAAAGATATATATATATAAAATAAAGAATGTGGGGGAGAGTGGGAAGCATAATAATGTGGTGTGTTGGGTATGGGAATCTGTCTTGGCTATGTGTTCAATGTATCAGTATCCATCGGGTAAAATACCACTCTCAACAGAAACATTTGGTTCCCATGTGTTAAAGCACTAACAACTGGATCCAAGTAGATTGGTGCAAGTGTGGTGTTAGTGACCACATATATATATATATATATAGATGTATTTGGGTGGTGCAGAGAGAAACCGAAGAGGGAGTTGCCGAGAGAGAGAGGTTGGTCTCTTCATCTCAGAGAGAGTTTATGCATGTATGTCTGTGCGTGCTGCTCTCTCTCTAAAACCGTGTGTGTGAATGGTCTGTTGGGTCTGCCGTGTGGTGGTCTGCCGTGTGGTGGTTATGCTAGGTGTGTGCCCGTGTGCATGGGTGTGCCTTTGTGTGTTATGTGTGTGTGTGGCTACTGTGTGTCTGCCTGTGCGGTGTGTCTATGGAGAGAGAGACCCAGCTAGAGAGAGATGAGAGTGAGCCGGTCTGGGTTGGACCTGGTGGAGGGTTCAGGTGGTGGGTGGTGGTGGTTTCGTTGGATTGTTGGTTTTCTTCGGCGATTGAGGAGGTTTGCCCTTTCTCCATTGCTGCATATGGAGAGAGAGAGAGAGAGGTTGCCCTGTGTGATGTGTGTCCAACTGTTGGTCAGATTGAAGGGACGACATCGATGGGTTAAGGTTGACAGTGGTGACAACAGTGAGAAGAGGAACGTGGTGGCGGGTTGTTGTTGTTGGAAGCCGAATGGGATGAGGTGAATTGTGCACCGATGAGCGTCCATTGGACTGAGGCTGCGGCGGAGATGTGCAGAGGACAGTGGTGGTGGTTGTTGTTGTTGTTGAATCTGCCACGAAAGAAGAAATTAAGGAAATTTGGGTTTGTCCGGCGGGCGGCCAAGGCGAGATTGCTGCCCGCCGGTGAAACGAAATTACTAAATTCTTAACCTAGCTCTGATACCATGTAAGATTTAATGTATAACATGTATAGATAAAAAGGAAAGAATAAATTGTGTATTGATAGATGTATTGATATGTTGTGTTGAGCTCTCTCCTTTATAGAGGAGAGGGAGAACAATTACAAACCTAAAGTAGAAGCACAAACCAAACAACATTATTAAAGGTACATTATTAAAGCATACTAATTATTATACTAACCTAATTATTAAAGTAGCACTTTACATATTATATTCTAATAGATATTGTTTGACCTAAAAACACAACTCAAATGAGTTTACCGACGGATATGTACCGGAAAACTCCTTCGATATTTAAGTTAGCTCTTAAGATCAATATAAGGGAAAAGATCTATAAATTCGGTGAGTAAAATTACATTACTTTCATTAGATTAACTCAGAACCTTTTGTATATTCCGCAAGGTAGAATTTTAATAAGATATTAATTCTCACTCATAAAATCCTACCAGGAGTCTACTTCCTAAGGATTAATTCCAAAGTTCAAGTAAAACGATACAACTCTCAGACCGGAAAATCGAACCGAGCAAGCTATCTGCCCGGTTGCTCTCAACTGTGTGACTCCATTAACCTGGTCTTGCTTCATTCAGCTAGGTCAGCCGAGCTGAAACCCTTTGACAAGATCATGCTATGTTTGTCGGGTCACGGCTACCACTAGACCCACTCCACCAGTCAAAGACCCAATCAAACCGGTCAAACCTCGTTTAGGCCGACTGGATTTATGGAAATCTCTTTGTACGATCAACGCCTTAAGACCAAGTTTGCCGGGTCAACACCCTAAAGCTGTGCCCAACATTCGGCCCTAGCCTTCAGGCTGACCAACTCGTAGCTCGGCCCAAAGCAACCCCACACTATTAATAGCTCAGCCCAATTTAGTTCCGTGAAAAATCCCCTCTCATATTTTATTTTTGTAATCCTTTTAAGGATTAAATATGTTTTAATTAAATATTTTAGGAACTTAATATATTTAATTGATAAGTTATGGATTAAATAGCTTTTGATTTATATATACTTTTTTTTTATAATCATTTTAGGGACTTAATTGATTCAATCAATAGTTCAGGAACTAAATAGACAATTTGATGATAGTTTAGGAATAGAAAGTGTGATAAACTCATTTGTAATTTACCCTTTAAATTTTTGACGATAGTTTAGAGATATAAAATGTAAAAAACCCACTTGTCATTTACCTTTTAAATTTTGTGTCAATTTAGTCCACTTGACAATGTCCAATGTTTTGATAAAATCATACCGAACTGGCCGGTTGAACTGTTTGATATTGAAAAACCATTCTATTTTCATTAAACCGGCTAGAACTGCAGTTGAACGGGTCAACCAAGAATGGATTCAATAAAACCGGTCAGCCTCCCATTTTGCAAAAATGATAAGAACATTTGCAATACTTTGTTGTTTGGAAGAGTTTGATGTTGAAAGTCGCTCTATTTTTTCATTAAATTGGCCAAAACCGCGGTTGAACTGATTGACCCAGAACGGGTTGAACAAAACCGGTCGAGCTCCCATTTTGGGAAAATGATAAGAAAATTTGCAATACTTTGTTACTGGAAAGAGTCAAACACATAACCACGTAGAAATAGTATAACAAATAACCACCATGTCACATTCAACTTTTGTTTATATTTGATAAATATATATATTTATAACATTTTCTTTCGAACATTAAGTATAATTAATATATTTTACAAAAAATAAATATAAATATGTTTATGTAATTATAAATTTATCTTAAAATTTAAAAATAATTTAAATAAATGTATCTTAATTCTTATATTATTATTAAATAAATTTTAATATATTTATAAAATAATTATGACATCACGATTTGATTCCGATTCGACCGGATGGTTGAATTGGCGACTCATCCACCCGATCCCTTTTCTAGTTCGCTTACCAGTTTGGTTTTTAAAACATTGACAACGCCATTAAGATTTTTTTATGAAAACGGTCACTGAGTTTCTCGAGGTTAATTACGAATTGATCAAGTTTACAATTTTACTCCTCAAAATATGACACATGTCACTTATGTGCAAATTTTTTTATAAAATAATGCTAACAATTATAATTAACTGGATCAAATTAAAATAAAATTTAAAATTTAAAATCAAAATCAAAATCAAGCCAATTAAAATTAAGAAAACTAAAATAATACAAAAATTAAAGATCAAAGACCAAAAATGACACTACCAATATAATTTGCCCTAGACTCTTCCGCTTGTTGCATTGCGCATATGTTAATTTTAATGTTTTAATTATTTCAGGTATCAACTTAAACCAACGTATCGACAAATCGTCTGGTATGTTGTATCTTACACACTCTGTCCCTCTAGGGCTTATTTTGCGGTAGATAGAATAAACAATTTTTTTTTTTGCTTATTTACTTATTTTTTGACTTATTCATAAAATTGTTAGGAAGATGGAAATAACCAGCTTTCTTTTTTTTTTTTTCAAAATTATTTTAATATGGTATCACATTACTTGCAAAATTGTAAATTGATCATATCAATCATCAATAAATAAATAAATGAATATATATATTATACAACGAAAATAAGTTTTTAGTGAGGAGTCTTGTGAGAGTTTTAATATTTCATACTAATTTTTTTGATTTTCTTAATTTTAAACAATTAAAAAAATCTTCATTGGCTAATTTCTATTTAACCATACAAAAATAAAATTTTAATTAGTCCATGATTTATTTGATAATCCCACATCAGTAGAAGAAGAAAAAAGTGAGTTAAAGTGAATCTTATACTCTCATTTAATAGTGTAGTGTTGTGCATCATTCAATATAGTTTAAATTTTAAAACAAAATTTAAAAGTTTTGATTAATTAATTTTGTATAAGTTGGTTGGTTTTTTAATCTAACCAATTAGGCTGAATCATTTTTGATTTGACTGGTTTGTTAGTTTAATTGTGATCGTAGTAGTTTTATCAAAATATATTTGTTTGATTCAAAATAAACTAAAGATTGATCTGATTAAAAATTAAACAATTAAGATTGTTTGATTAGAAATATACATCCCGCCCCAAATAATTGTTAACTTTTATTTTATAATCCCACATTAGAAAAAGAAGAAAAAAGTGAATTGTTTCACTTATATAAAGTAAACATTAATATTGTAGTGTTGTGCATATTTCAATTCAAGACAATTTAAATTTTAAATTAAAATAACATTTAAAAGTTTTAATTAATTAATTTTTGTATAAGTTAGTTGGTCATTTGAGCTAACCGATTAGGTTGAACCATTTTCGGTTTTGATTGATTCACCGATTTAACTACGATTTCTCATATTGATTTTCTTAATTTTAAACAATTAAAAAATTTTCATTGATTAACTTTCATTTAACCATATAAAAATAAAACTCTAATTAGTTTATGATTTATTTTATAATCCCACATTGGGAGAAGAAGGAAAAAATGAGTTGTTTCATTTATATAAAATAAATCTTATAATCTCATTTAATATTGTAGTATTATACATAATTCAGTTCAAGAAAATTTAAATTTTAAAATAAAAAATCTAATTAGTTTATGATATGATTTATTTTATAATCTTACACTGGGAAAAGAAGGAAAAAGTGAGTTATTGTTAATTTTTATTTTACAATCTCACATTGGAAAAAGAAGGAAAAAGTGAGTTGTTTCACTTATATAAAATGAACCTTCATGCTTCCATTTAATATTGTAGTGTTGTGCACGTTTCAGTTAAAGATAGTTTAAATTTTAAAATTAAAATAACTGATATTGTTTAATTCAAAATAAACTCCCCCCAAACAATTGTTAATTTTTATTTTATACAATCCCAACTCAGGAAAAGAAGGAAAAAGTGAGTTATTTTAGCTATATAAAGTAAACATATGCTCCCATTTAATATTGTAATGTTGCGCATATTTCAATTGAAAACAATTTAAATTTTGAAATAAAATAAAATTAAAAAGTTTTAATTAATTAATTTTTGTGTACGTTAGTTGGTCTTTTGACCGATTTTATCAATATATATTTATATTTTTATTTCTAAAAGGTATGTTTAAGTTTTATGAGAAACTTTAACATAGAATAAACTAAAACTAAAAAAATTATAAAATGAAATTTAATTTAATTTTATCATAAATATATATATATATTTTTTAATTTATTCTAGTTTTTTTCATCTTTACAAATTAAATTATGACATCTATTTCTTATTATGAGCTTAAAATATATAATTAATGATATAACAACTACAATATATATTCTAATAAAATGGTTAAAATTTGATTCATTCTAAATTATTTTTCTATACTTTTTAAATAAATTTTATGTTATTATTTAATTTTAAAATTATTTTTAATTATTTATTTAGCATGTGCATCGCACGGGTTTATATGCTAGTTACTCTTATGCAATTTTTTATTTTTTTATTTTGGGATTATTCACACACGATGGTATTTTGATAATTTTGCTTGTTGGCTGATTTCTAACTTCTCAATTGCTTTTTTGCTCAAATAAGTTGGCTTTTGACCACTTGAAAATAAGTCAAAAGCAAGATTTTTTTCTTTCTTCCCAAAATAGGCCTATATTTATCTATCTATTCAATTATTATCTATATATTTTGTTATATATTTTGATCGGCGAAAATTGGTTGTTGATTATTAGGTTAATACATATAGGAGTTAGTCTCCCCACCCTATACAAAGTATCAAGTACTTGCCCTTTTAATTCAACTTTGGAGTTAAACTCATGACTTCCCTACGGACTAAATACTTAGAAAAATCATGGTAGCCAATTAAGTGGTTGTTTGGAATGATCTATACAAGTGTACTTTTTGACTTTTTAACTAAAAAAGTAGAGAAAAAAAATATGTATGTTTGGGAATTTTTTTTGATTTTTTATGAAAAAATGTGTAATAAAATATTGTAGCAAATATCGAAATTATCGGATTACCCTTCCTGACACAGTCAGCAACACTGCGTTGATTTTCCATGCATGTCAAAAAAAAATTTTTTTACGGGAATTTGTGGCTTACATTGTGCCACATTTTCTTTTTTTATGGGCATTTGTGGTTACACTATTTTCATTTATGGTAATTTGTGGCTGTTTTTTTTTATACCCGACAGATTTTTCGCCAAAATAAGGTGAATAGTATGAACTTTTTTGCTTTTTTAGTGATTTTTTGGCTTTTTTTTCTTTTGTAGGTGATGCCAAACCAGCCCTAAGTTAGACCTAATTAGTTATCAATTTTATTCCACATGAGAACACCAGAATTAGGGTTGACACTTTCTTTGTTTCATAATTTCTATTCCCAAAATACCTCTATAATTGATTACTGTTGGAACAATCTTCTGTATATAATAAATAATTTGAAACAAATCAAACAAACAAAAATAAATTACTTACAGAATTTATTTACCGAAACAACTTAACAATAAAAATGATCAAGTCGAGTGTGTGATACTCTATCCTTAAGACAGATTCGCCCCGCTCAAGTGCTTATGGAATAATGGTGTCTATCTCTCAGGATACAATGATCTTTCACAGATTGTATTAGCACTAAAAATTATCTGTTCGGAAAACTAGAACCTGTGTTCTATACTCTCAGAAATTTCTCTAAAAAACTAGTATGAAGAATAATGTAAAAAGAGAGCAAAATGGAAGAGTATTGAATTTTCGGAATGAACAAAATGTTGGGAGAGAGTCTTAATTTATAGGCAAGTTGGTGCCTTTTCGGAAGACCTAAACAAGTCTAACAGGGAACCGAACGGGTGAAATTTCAAATTGAACAGGTTTGATTTCGAATTGAACAGGTGCAAACTGTTGAAACAGTTTTGAATCTGTCTGGGAAGAAATTAAATCTATCCGGGTGCAATCGGTTAAAACAAGTTGAAAAATCTGTTTGGACTGGTTTGGAAAAGACACACTGATTGAGAGCAAAAACAAAATTTGAATTCAAACTGTTTAGTGCAAAATTCAAATTTTCTCGCAAGAATTTTTGGAAAAAATTCAAATAAATCTTGTCCAAAAAATTAATGTTAGGACCCAACCCACAACCTGCACGCAGCCCGACCGGACGGATGGCGACGCGTGTGGTGGTTTGAGCCAAAGCCCACTTTGTCCGTAACTTCTCCCTTCTACAAACTTGGGATGCCCCTTGGGGCCCAACCCAAGTTTGTCCATCTAGAACTTATATACACACACAAGCTCTCTTAAAGTTTCAATGTAAGACAACCATTTTAAGGTAACCCACATTTGACTCTTTTAATTTTTCATTCCATGAACTCGAAAACGACGTCAACTTCCCATTCATTCATAAATGGTTTTGACGAACCATCTTCACTGTGTGACTTGCCATGCGGCAAGAAACACGTTACCTTTTTAAACTCACCTTAAAAGATGTGTGGGCCCCACTCAAATTTGAGCTCAAAGTTGGCTCAATATAAGCCTATAAAAATCATAATTTCCAACAATTACATTTCCAAAATATCCTCATAACTGTTGTTTATGTAAAATAATATAAAAATGACAATGAGACTCAAATCTTAGCCATAATTCTAACAAAGAAGACATTTGCCACTTAAGTAATATATAGTATGAGTATATATATATATATATATATTTGTTAGAACAATCTTCTGTATAAAATAAAAAACTTGAAACCAAATCAAACAAATAAAAATAAATTACTTACATAATTTATTTACTGAAATGATTAAGTACGAAAAATGATCGAGTCGAGTGTGTGACATTCTGTCCTTAAAACAAATTCGCCCCGTTTCGGTGCTTATGGATAAATGGCGTCTATCTCTCAGGATACAATGATCTTACATAGATTGTAGTAGCACTCTAAACAATCTGTACGGCAAACTAGAACTTGTGTTCTATACTCTCTGAAATTATTGTCTAAAACTAATATGAAGAGAATTTATGCAAGTGAGCAAAACTTGAAGGAAAACAAGAGAATTTTGGATTGAACAAACTGCTGGAATAATTATAGTATTTATAGACAGATTGGTGACCTTTACGAAAAGCCAAACAGGTACTTTTCGAAATGAATAGATCTGATGTCGAATTGAATAGGTGCAGAAAGAAATTCAAATCTATTTGAAACAGTTTGAATCTATCTAGAATAAACCAAATATGTTTGGTGCAAACTGTCCATCTGTTTGAACCTGCTAGACCGGGGGAGGCACAATTTGGACAAAAATTGTATTCAAATTTGGCACAAAATTTGAATTAATTTCATTCAGAAAAAATAATTTTCCCGCGAGAATTTTTGAAAAAAATTCAAAAATATTTTGGCCAAAAAATTAATATTAGGACCGACTCAACCCACAAGTCACACCCGCGCCCAGCATGCCTTGGCTCGGCTCGACACGGCAGCCGAATGAATTAAGGTGTCTGGTGGTTTGAGCCAAAGTCCACTTTGTCCATAATTCCTCTCTTCTACAAACTTGGGGTGCCCCTTGGAGCCCACCTCAAGTTTGTCTACCTATAGCTTATAAACACACACAAGCTTTCTTAAAGTTTCAACATGGGACAACCATTTAAAGGAAACCCACTTTTGACTCTTTAATTGTTCATTCCACGAACCCGAAAACGACGTCAACCTCCTATTCACTCATATATGGTTTTGGCGAACCATTTGCACCATGTGACTTACCATGTGGCAAGGAACATGTCACCTCTTTGGACCCATCCCAAAAAATGTATGGGACCCACTCAAATTTGGGCTTAAAGTTGGCCCAAAATAAGCCTATAAAAATCATAATTTCAACAATCCCCGACATGAATAAAATTTGACGGAGAGAAAATACAACAACATGATCTAATTACGGAGAGTACAAAAATCGGTGATATTCTGCGAATGATAGGTAGCTTTTAGCTTTGAACCTTCTCTTGTGAGACACTATCGGATTTACTAGCTAACCAGTGAACATGATGTCTTGAACTATTCAACCATTTGTGTAAACCAAGATAATAGAACTCAAACAGTGTATTACCAGATATAGTTTAGTTCTCACTAATGTGTTCATTTTGACCCTGAACAACCTGGTCTTTCGTGAGTACTTTAGAGAATTGTAACCCTTTACAAATCTCATAGAACTGGCTCAGTTCACACTTATATAGGTGATTCTTATGAAGAGTATCCTGCTATACTTCACTAGGTATTCCTCGATATAAGAATCATTAAAAGTTTTACTTAACTTAAAATGCTACAAACATCACTATTTCATCATAGAAAAGGATAGGAGTTTGACTCTCCAGTTATCCTTATGAGTCATACACAATTCGGTTGTCCCTTTAAACCTAGATCTTGGGATCTCCAGTCAACTAGGTTTGGTTATCGTTGTAGTAACTCTAATTTAATAGGCTTAAGTCTCATTCCCCTCAATGAATTCTCAACTAACTCTCTTGCTAACCCTTTGATTAGTGGATCCGCTATGTTGTCTTTAGACTTCACATATTCAATGCAAATAATTTCATTAGAGAGTAGTTGTCTCACGGTGTTATGTCGACAACGGATGTGTCGTGACTTACCGTTATACATATGACTCTGTGCTTTACTTATTTCTGATTGACTATCATAATGTATGCATATAGCAGGCACCGATCTTGGCCACATTAGAATATCTTCAAGGATGTGACGAAGCCATTCTGCTTCTTTTCCAGCTTTATCTAAAGCTATAAATTCTGATTCCATAGTAGACCTAGCAATGCAAGTCTGTTTGAAAGATTTCCAAGATACAGCCGCACCACCAAGAGTAAAGACATACCCACTGGTGGATTTTGAGTCTCTAATATCCGATATCCAATTTGCATCATAGTATCTTTCAAGTACTACTGGATATCTAGTATAATTTACCCAATGTTACGTGTAAATTGGAGATATCTTAGAACCCTTATAATAGCTTTCCAATGTTCTACTCTTGAATTACTCATATATCTACTTAATTTACTTACTGCATAAGCTATATCCGGGCGAGTGCAGTTCATCAAGTACATTAAGCTTTTAATAATTTGGGCATACTCTAATTGAGAAATACTTTTTTATATATTTTTAGAAAGAAACAAATTGGCGTCCACATGTGTTCTAGCAAGATGATCATTATCTTTGCTAAATTTGTCAAGTATTTTCTCAATATAATGTGATTGTGACAAAGCATATCTTTCTGATGTTTTGGTAATTTTTATACCAAAAATTACATCAGCAATCCCCATGTCCTTCATGTCAAAATGTTTATTCAACATTTTCTTGATAGTTTTAATTATGTCATTATTACTACATATGATGAGCATATCATCCACATAAAGACATACTATAACATAACCGTTGTTTGTATTTTTAATATAAACACATTTGTCATATTTATTAATTTTAAATCCATTTGACATCATCGCATTGTCAAATTTCTCATGTCATTGCTTTGGTGCTTGTTTTAAACCATATAATGATTTAACCAATTTACACACTTTCTTTTCTTTTTCTGGAACAGAAAATCCTTCTGGTTGTTCCATATAAATTTCTTCATTTAACTCACCATTTAAGAATGCTGTTTTTACATCCATTTGACGAATTTCTAGATTGTTCAAAGATGCAATGGTAATTAGCATTCTAATGAATATTATTCTAGTAACTGGTGAGTGTGTGTCAAAATAGTTAAGACCTTCTTTTTGTCTATATCCTTTGAACAAAAGTCTTGCCTTGTATTTGTCGATTGATCCATCTGCTTTCATTTTTCTCTTGAAAATCCACTTGTACCCAAGAGGTTTACAACCCGGTGGCAGATCCACCAATCCCCAAGTGTGATTTTGCAAGATGGATTCAACTTCACTATTTACAGCCTCTTTCCATAAAGGAGCTTCAGGACTGGACATAGCTTCTTTGAAAGTTAAAGGCTCATTTTCTAACAAAAAGGTTAGCAAATCTAGACCAAAAGATTTTGAGGTTCCAGCACGTTTACTACACCTAGGTTCCTCTTTCTCATTTTGATCTATCTCTTGCTCTTATTGTTGATCTTGTTCTTGATCATGAATAGTAATGGCATGATAAGATCTTTTGTTAGTACTAGTCTCTTGTCCAATCTTATTAGGAAACACATATTCAAAGAAAGATGTATTCCGAGATTCAATAATAGTATTTATATGCATTTCGGAATATTCTAACTTATGAATAAAAAATCGATGCGCACTACTATTCATGGCATAGCCAATGAATATGCAATCAACAGTTTTAGGACCTATTTTAATCTTTTTAGGACTAGGAATAGCCACTTTAGCCAAATATCCCCACACTTTTAAGTATATGTAAGATGGTACTCTCCCATGCCACATTTCATAAGGTGTTTGATTCACTTTCTTTTGGAATACTTGATTAAGAATATAATTAGCAGAAAGTATTGCTTCCCCCCACAAGTTCTGAAGTAATCTAGAACTTATTAACATGGTATTCATCATTTCTTTTAAAGTCTTATTTTTCTTTTCAGCAATTCCATTTTCCTGAGGTGAGTAAGGAGCGCTGGTTTGATAAATTATTCCATGTTCTGTACAAAACTCACTAAATAGTGATTCATATTTACCACCTCTATCACTTCTTAGTTTTTTAATTTTCTTACCCAGTTCATTTTCAACTTCATTCTTAAATTGAATGAAAGTTTTCAAAACTTCGTCATTGGTTCGAATTAAATAAACATAGCTATATCTAGTATAATCATCTATGAAAGTGATAAAATATTTTTTCTCATCTCTAGTTTGAATTGATTTAAAATCACAAATGTCACTAGGAATTAATTCAAGTGGTTCTATATTTCTTTCAATTGAATAAAAATGAGTTTTGGTTAATTTTGCCTCCACACAAATTTCACATTTATGATTTGGATCAATTCCAAATTTTGGTAAACATTCCATATTAATTAATCTACGCAAAGATCCATAATTAACATGTCCTAGTCCACTATGCCACAAATTTGAAGACTCAAGCAAGTAAGAAGAAGATGTATTATTATTAATAACAGAGGGGACAACAGTCATTACAGTTATTTTGAAAAGGCCATCAGACATGTAATATTTTCATACATACATCTCATTTTTGGTAAGTACAAATTTGTCACTTTCAAAAACTAGCCTAAACCCATTTTTACTTAATAGAGATTCGGAAACATGATTCTTGCGAATGTCCGGTACATGCAGCACATTGTTGAGAGTGAGTTCTTTTCCAGATGTCTTCTTCAGAATAATCTTTCCTAATCCTTCAACTTTAAAAGTCGAGGAGTTGTCCATAAAAAGTTGTTCACCGTTGTCCACCATAGAATAGGATGTGAACATCTTTTTGTCGGCACAAATGTGGCGAGTAGCACCAGTGTCCACCCACCATTCTTTGGGATTTCTGACAAGGTTTGCCTCGAAAACAACTGCAAAAAGATTTATGTCATCTATACCATTGGAAAATTTGTCCACTTCGGTCATATTGGCTTGAGCAGGCTTCTTGCTTGATCTTCCTTTGCCTTTGCACTTGCTACGACAATCTTTAGCCCGATGTTCCTCTTTGTCACAGATGTGACATTTGCCATTAAACTTATACTCTTTGGTTTTCCCTCCTTTAGAGCCTTATGAAGAACTTTCTCCAGCATACTTCCGTTTCTTTGCTTTTGGAGCATGTTCCACTATATTTGCCTTAAATTCCATGGGATGCTTACCAGCCTACTTATCAGAATTGCGGTTGTCCTCCTCAATCCACAAATGCACTACCAATTCTTCCAAAGTCATTTCTTTGCGCTTATGTTTAAGATAGTTCTCGAATTTCTTCCAGCCTTATGGTAATTTTTCAATTAAGGCAGCAACTTGGAAGAGTTCACTGAGAGACATGTCTTCTGCATAAATGTCATGCAAAATGAGTTGGAGATCTTGAACTTGGCTGATCATAGTCTTAGAATCAACCATTACAAAGTTTAGAAATTTGCCTATCACGAATTTCTTCGAGCCAGCATCTTCTGTTTTGTACATTTTCTCCAAAGACTCCCAAAGTTCCTTTGTCATCTTGATAGGGCTGTAGACGTTGTATAATGTGTTATCAAGTCCGTTCAAGATGTAGTTCCGGCAAAGGAAATCAGCATGTTTCCAAGCATCAACCGCAGCAACTACTTGTCAGTCGATTTCATCCTTGTTCAGAGTAGGACTATTCTCATAGAAGAAGCACGCCAGGTTTAGAGTAGTAAGATAAAATAGCATTTTCTACTGCCATCTCTTAAAATCAGTTCCTAAGAACTTCTCTGGCTTTTCACCGTGATTGATTGGCACAATCACAACAGGAGGAGGGGTTGGAGCAATTGCAGTCACCATGCCAGTACTGGTTTGAGCATTAGTTTTAGTAGCCATGAATTCTATATTATAAAACAAAATTATAATTAGAATTTGTATACTACACAGAAAATTTAAACCATAAACACGGAATTTAATTCTGTAAAAATAAAAAAAACAAGAATTGTAACTTTTATTTCTAATTAATTTGAAAATAAAATATTTATTTAAACAAATTAATTCCACACAGAAAAATATTTCTGTAATACTTTAAAAATTAAAATACTGAAAATAGAATTTTAATTAATGAAAACTCAGAAATTATTTCTGAAAACCAAAATTAATTTCTGACCAACTTCACAAATGAATATTCTGAAATTGTTAATGATAACTAGTATATTACTATTAGTTGTCAAAGAAAATAAACAGTATATTACTACTCTTTGTATTTTCCAACCAGAATATTACTTTGTAAAAACACAGAAAATAATTTCTGTAAGAAGAAGAAAGAAAGAAAGGAAATAAAAAAAAATTATGTATAAACAGAATAATTCAAATCTGTCTTAAGATTGTTGGAATAATCTTCTGTATAAAATAAATAACTTGAAACCAAATCAAACAAATAAAAATAAATTACTTACAGAATTTATTTACCGAAATGATTAAGTATAAAAAATGACCAAGTCGTGTGTGTGACACTCTGTCCTTAAAACAGATTCGTCCCGTTACGGTGCTTACGGATAAATGACATTTATCTCCTAGGATACAATGATCTTACACAGATTGTAGTGGCACTGCAAACAATTTGTACGACGAACTCGAACCTGTATTCTATACTCTCTGAAATTATTGTCTAAAACTAATATGAAGAGAATTTATGCAAGTGAGGAAAACTGGAAGGAAAACAAGAGAATTTCGAATTGAACAAACTGCTGGAATAATTGTAGTATTTATAGGCAAATTGGTGACCTTTAGGAAAGGTCGAACAGGTACTTTTCGAAATGAACAGATCTTATTTCGAATTGAACAGCTGCAGAAAGAAATTCAAATATGTTTGAAACAGTTTGAATCTATTTGGAAGAAACTAGTTTGGTGCAAATTGTCAATCTGTTTGAACCTGCTGGACTGGATGAGGCACTATTTTGGACAGAAAATTGAATTCAAATTTGGCGCAAAATTTGAATTAATTTCACGCAAAAAATTTTGGAAAAAAATGAAAATAAATTTTGTCAAAAAAATTAATATTATGACCGACTCGACCCACACTGGCGCATGGCTTGGTCGAACGGCAGCGTGCGTGTGGTGGTTTGAGCCAAAGCCCACTTTGTCCATAATTTCTCCCTTCTACAAACTTGGGGTGCCCCTTGGGGCCCAACCTAAGTTTGTCTACCTAGAACTTATAAACGTACACAAGCTCTCTTAAAGTTTTAATGTGGGACCACTATTTAAAGGAAACTCACTTTTGACTCTTTAATTGTCCATTTCACGAACCCGAAAACAATATCAACTTCCTATTCACTCATAAATGGTTTTGATGAACCGTTTATACCGTGGGACTTACCATGCGGTAAGAAACATGTCACCTCTTGGACCCACCCCAAAAAATATGTGGGACCCACTCAAATTTGGGTTCAAAGTTAGCCTAAAATAAGCCTATAAAAATCATAATTCCTACAATTTTATCATTATTCTTATACATTATAACAAATAAGAGTGGTAAGTACCAAACTTTCTTTTCCTAAAAATAAAAATTTTCTTGTGAAAAATATTTGAGAACTAATTCCTGTCGTCGTGAGAACAATTGCTAAAAATTTCTTCCGAAAAGTAAAAAATGGGATTTTTAGAGACAAAAATTAAAAAATTTTGTTAATAAATGTACTTTTAGAAACAAAATAATTTGGTCCTAAAAAAATTTGGCTCTATTTGATTGTATTTTCAAATTATAATTCTATCCACACATTCTAATACCATGTTTGGATAGGATTTTCAAATCATATATCCATACTAAACAGAAAACTCTGCAGAAAACACTCTGTGTCAGGCAGGATTTTTTTTTTTGAAATTTGGCTTAACCGGTCGTCCCACCGAACGTCCGGCCAGTCATCCCACCGGTTGACCTGTCGGACGTCATCCCACCGGTTGACTTGCCCGATGTCCTGAGCAGTGCGCTTTTTTTTTTTTTTTGCAATTGGCACTATTGCTTTTTTTTTATATTTTAATAAAACAATATTTTTGGAATTTTTTTAAAAAATTTATAAGCTTTTTATAGATTTTTAAATTGTGTGTTTGGTTATGAGTTGTTAGTTTTTGTATCACATATCATATGTCACATCAAAAATTTCTCACTCAATTCAAAACTTTTTTCAAAACTCATTCACCAAACAAATTTTCTATACTCAAATCATAATCTCAAAACTCATAAATTCAAAATACAACTCATATTCTAAAATTATAGTTAGAAAACTCTACTAAACGCAATCTTTATTTTTCAAACAAATTTTGGTACCAAAAGGATAATAATTCATTACTAAGGCCAAGTTTGGCAAGATTGAAAAAAGACAAAAAGTCAAAAAGTTACTATCCTATTTAAGTCATATCATGTTATTTAAGTCACATCACCTCTCTAACACATCACTTCAAACCCAACCCAAACCCAACTCATATTTCATAAAAAGTCAAAAAGTACACTTATTTAGTCTTCCCAAACTAAATATCTAGTTTTGTTACTAAAAATATAATAACGACATGTTTAGTAACAAAAATATTTTGTTCTTAAAAAATAATTTTGCCCCTATATTTTTGTCTTTAAAATTTTAATTTGTTATAGTAATAAAATTACTTTTTTTTTATTATAATTATACACGCATTATAAGCTGTTAATGTGTGTGTGTATATATATATATATATGTGTATATTTCTTTCCAGCAACTGTACAACTTACAGTATAACGTTTTAATTATTTCAATTAATTATACTGCAGTGACATTATAACTGGCATCTATCAACTCCACAGCCAAAAATACTGGCATGGGGACCTCTCAATCACAGATATTTTAATAGTCAACGATAGGGCGAAATTCGCCTTCCTAAGAGGAGCCCGTGGTGGATCGCCTGACAAAAGAGGAGAGGATTTTGAAAAATTGCGGAAGGTATTTAAGGAGGTACTTGGCGTTGTCAAAGATCGACAAAGTAGAATGCCACGTACTGAGCTGAATCATTTTCATAAAAATGCTGCCCCAAAAATCAACAATTGGTAAGATTATATATATATATATATATTTATCTCTAATATGTTTTGAGGTTGTAGGTCAACATTCAATTTATGAATAAATAAAACGGAATAAAAATAGGATTGAGTTTTTTTCATGTTCATATCGCAATATGAGATGAATTTTTTTTCAATAATTCGAACTGTTTATATTATAAGGCTCTCAATATATATCATTCATTAAAAAAAGGAGGATCACTTCTAATTTAAATATGGATTGGAGGGTATTGTTTGGGCATGTGAGATCCACCACCGGCCCCGTTTTAATTATCCAAACCGTTAATTTTGTCGGGTACTTTGTGTAATTCATCTACAAAAGAAATTAGATCGATATGATAATTGTAACTTACTCAATTTATCGCGCTTTTATCTAAAAAATGTATGATTTACTTTTAAAAACACAAATTTTTTTTATTAAAAGTGTGATAAATTTAATAAGTTACAGTTATTGGATCAACTTAATTTTGGGTATGAATGAAATACACAAAATACTTTGACAAAATGAATGTTTGGATCATCTAAACAGGGCTTATGGTGAGCCCCCACAGATCCAAACAACGTCCTCCACTCCAAAATTTGGACTAGAGAGCATCATCCTCCTTAAAAAAATTAGATTAATCCGATAATAGTAATATTTTCATTTTATCGTGTTTGTTTGAATGGTCTATTTTCAAAAAATAAAAAATAAAAAAAATTTGTGGTCCATTTGGAGATAAATGTGATAAAATGAAAAGATTACGAATCTAGAATTATCATATCAAAGTAATTTTTTTTATTAATAATATACATTGGGATCCTATAAAATAAACAATTCAGATCATCAAAATTAGAATAATGACGGGCTCCACAAGCCCACAAAATTGTCTCATTCTGTGATGTTAACATGAAAAAAAGCTCAATCTAAAATTTTTTATTTTAAATTATTTATTTATTTATTTATTTTTTTGCTCATAAATTCTTTTACAAATTCGAAATTCAAACATAAATATTAGAAAATTAATAAATAAATAAAAATAAAATAAAATAAAATAATGAGAAATTATACCGATAATCCTTATATTTTACCCCTTCTATCGTTTTGGTCATTAAACTTTCAATTAGCTTGATTTTGATCCTTAATTTTAAATTTTGTTTTAATTTAGTCCAATTCACAACGCCATTATAGTTTTTTTTTTTACAACAAAAGATCAGTGAGTCGGTTGAAGTAAACTCACTGAATTGATCAAATTTACAATTTTATTCCTAAAAACATGACACATGTTGCTCATGTTCTCATTTGTTCATAAAATAATGCTAACAGTTGTAATCAATTAGATAAATTCAAGACAAAGTAAGAAATTCAAGATCAAAATCAATCCAATTAAAATTATAAGGACCAAAATAACACAAACGTTAAAGTATATATAATGACTATTGGCATAATTTGCTCTAAAATAATTGCTAATGAGACATGTTTCACTCAATTGATTTACATTTACGTTCTATTTATTTCGGCGGAAAACGTTTTCCAGAAAATATTTTTTGCATTTTCTGGTATTTAGTACAATGGAAAACAAAAGTCAAAAGAAGCATTTTTCATGGTCAACAAAAAATAAGCCTATTTGGGTAAAAAGTATTTTTCACTCTTAAAAGGTGAAAAGCATTTTCCGAACTAAAATTTTACTAATGTCATCACATTGTCCCCACCACCTCCTCCACCACCACACCACCATCATTGTTGTGGCTGCCACACCACCACCACCGCCACTACCACTACCACCACCTCCACCCAACCACTACCACCACATCTACCCGACCACTACCACTGATGTTGCTACCGTCGTTGTCACCACAACAGCCGCCATCACCACTATAACAACCACCGAACACCTCTACCCTGTCGCTGCCACTATTACCACCACTTGCAATTATTAGTGCATTAATTTCAAGAATGCAACCAAACATAAGAAAACGTTTTCTTATGAAAAATATTTTTTGAAATAGGTTTTATGTAGAAAATATTTTCTATTGAAAAATGTTTTTCGTTGAAATAAAAGAAGCCATAACTTTTTCTTCATTTCCTATATTTACTTTTTATGGGTTTTTTTTGTTTTTTTTTTTGTTTTCTTTTTTTTGGGTTTAATAGGCCGAGTCTGGCGAAACTGTTCTTCCATCCCCTTCTAATGACTCCAATGCAAAGGTTTCATCTACCCGTTATGATGCGTACCATAGAACGGTACTCAGAGTCACAGTACCAATGGCTTGAACGTCGCCCAGGAGGGGGGCCGACTGGGTGGAAAGAAAAAGTTCGCGGAGACTACAAGGAGATTCTAAGTTATCGAAAAAATAATACCTGCAAGTGCAAGTGCAAGTCCACTTCCACTTCCACTTCCACTTCCACTTGCACTTGCACTTGCATTTGCTCAGAACACCAAGATAAAAAAGAATACAAAGATGATGATTGGGATCAGTTTACGTTTGTCAGGAACACTATTGTCCACATCAATGTAAGGATAAGTAGCTCAAAAGGGTTAATTTCTGACATTCAACTCAACTTCTTTATCAAACATTGATTTCAAGTCAGGAATGCTATCAACATCTGATTTAAATTCATTCTACATACGGATACATAATACACACTTTCAATATTCACTGCACAATTTATTCTAGACTGAAGTCTAAGGATATGTTTGGTTTGTGTTTGAGAGATGTGTTTTAGAGATAAAAAGTACGAAAAGTTGTTTGGTTTGGTTTTTTTTTAAAGATGTTTTAGAAAATTATTTTGAGAGAGAGTTTTGAAAAAAGTGATTGATTTGATGTGTGCGAGAGAGAGATTTGTTTGGAAAACTTGTTTGGTTTACAAGTTTTGAGAAATTTTTTTGGGAAAATTTGTTTGGTTTGATTATTTTTAAAAACTTATTTGTAGAGAAAATTTCTCAAAAATTTTTCAGAAATACAAACCAAACGAACCCTAAGTCTCTAGACTTTCTGGTTTCAAATTAATTGTCCGTGGTTTAGACTGATTTGTGCCCTTCTTCGTTTGAAGGGAAATTATAACCCTTTTTTATTTTTTTTTTTAACTAATTTGTTTGTTGTAATTTTAATTTTATCAATTTTATTTTTAAAATTTTCACATTGTATATTTGTCAAGTTAGTCCAATTGATAATCTTTCTTTAAAAAATTGGACTGAAATTAATGGATAACTCTTCTCAAACTAATTGAGGGGATGACACAATGTGAAAAATTAAAAGATAAAAGTAATTAAAATTATAACAAAAATACTGATACAATAGATAAATTACAAATATCACCAGTATAATTTAACAATGTTTTATTTTTTTGTGAAACAGGACTCTCGCAACAAAAATGTTGACAATGCCACATCCTCGGGGGTTAGTCTATGAAGTTCAATTTATAATTTTAATTGTATCAATTATATTTTTAAATTTTATTGTTTGCGTCTATCAATATAGTCTAATTGATAATTTTCTTTAAAAATTGGACTAAATAGGGAACTCTCCTCAAAGTGATTGAGGGGATGTCATCAATTAAATTCAATTGACGCAATGTGAAAATTTACAAGACAAAATTAATATACTTAAAATTATAAAAATTATATTGACATAAGAAAAAAGTTGCAAAAAATCACGAGTAAAACTTTCCTTAAAGAGAAAAAAAGTAAAGGAAGACTCATGGTCAATGCTTCCATCATCACGGGTTAGTTTCAGAAATTCAACTTCTTTATCAAACATCGGTCTCAAATTAATTTGTTTGAAGGTCAAATCATAACCAAAGTCTCTGTAATTTGGTTTTGCGTTTATTTGTTTTTTATAATTTTAATCGTATCAAATTTATTATTAAAATATTTAAATTGTGTCAATTTATTCAAATTTATATTATCATTTTAAAAATTGGACTGAAATAAATGAGAAAAATAGTCCATTCACTCTCTTCAAATTGATTGAGGAATTGATATCTAATTTGAAATTGTTTATATTTTTAATGAACTGTTTTGCACTTTATTTCTGTCCAATTTCTTAAAAAAAATGTTACTAATTGAACTGATAGACATAATGTCAAAATTCAAAGACAAAATTGGTATAATTAAAATTATAAGTACGAAATTGAAACAAGAAGCGAACTAAAAGAATAAGGTTATAATTTACCCTTGTTTTTATCAGGGATCTAACAAACCAAAAAAAACAGCAAGAGACGTTGAGCAAGAATTATCAGTAATGTTGACATCATCTTTCACGAATGTG
Organism: Camellia sinensis; assembly: GCF_004153795.1. Taxonomy (NCBI): domain Eukaryota; kingdom Viridiplantae; phylum Streptophyta; class Magnoliopsida; order Ericales; family Theaceae; genus Camellia; species Camellia sinensis. Next base: position 107,325 of record NW_021024492.1, on the reverse strand, counting down.
TACAATCTCTTCAATGGCAAAGCATTGGCATCAACTTCAGGTATGGAATAGTTACAAAGAAGTTGTACTGTTAAATTCTTAAGAGAGTGTTTGTTTTACTAGAATAAAATAGAATGGAATTATCATTCCATCAATTTTCAGGTTTTATTCATAAAAAAAATGATGAAAAATATATCGTAAATGGAATCATCGCTTACCATGAGAAGATTAAAGAATGACCGTCCCATTTCATTCCACCTCATTTCGGTGAGGGGAATTCTATGGTGTACACTTTTCTAATGGTGTATACCATATCTACTTTGTTACGTATTTTTTAGTGTATATTACATATTTTTGTGATAAGAGTTATAACAATTCGTAGTTTAGAAATGATGTTAGGTATTTTTGTGACAATATTGCATATTTTGTGGTATTGTTACATATTTTGTGACTAAAAATGTTTGGACCTCAAAATGCATAAGACTATCCTAAAATGCGAAATTTTTGAACCACAAATTATAATAACTCTTACCAAAAAAAATAGTTGACATTTACTATAAAAATACGTAATAAGGTGTATCTGACACACTTTTGAAGAGTGGGTACCATAACATAACATGACTCTTCTGGTAAACCAAACACTAGCTAATTAAATTTGATTTAGTACTAGTGAGCTGATTCTGGTATTATATCTTTTACCTGTAGTACAAATTTTTGAGGAGTGAGTCCAAGAAGAGGACCAGGCACCATAAGAGCTCCGGGACTCTCATCCTCTCGATTTCATGAAATGGATAGCCACAATAAGCAGAAACCTATGTTAGTTGGGTACTATTATCAATGTTTGGTGTGAGTTAGTGAGTGGTTTTGAGGAGTTTCGTTTCAGTATTTTGTCAACAACTTGTTACCAGGTTTGATGTTTCAAGTACTCTTGTTTGGGGTATTTAGGCAATTGGTAGCATATTTGCTATAATTCACTTGAGCTATATATGCCTATTCGAGCATATCCTGCTACTTTTCTCTTTGTAATATTTTTATTATTATAATGAGGAGGCGGATCCCCTCCGGTTCACAATATGGGATTGGAGGATATTGTTTGTTGGGGGCCCGTAGAGTCCACTACGAGTCCTGTTTTGATAATTCAAACCGTTTATTTTGTCGGGCACTACATATATTTTATCCACACAAAAAATTAGGTCAATTTGATAATTATAACTTATTTAATTTCTTATGTTTGTCACAAGAAAAATGCATAAATTTTTTTTTTTTAAAAAAACACAATTGTTGTCTATTTTTTTTTGTTTTTTTGGGTGAAAAATGTGATAAATTGAACAATTTAGAGTTAGCAAATTGATCTAATTCTTTTTGTGGATGAAATACATTAAATGTCTGACAAAATAAATGGTTCAAATTACTACCACAGGCCTAAACAACGCCCACTGGTCCAAAATCTGGACAGGAGAGATCTAGTTCCTTGTAATAAAATGTTACAATATAATGACTTGTTTTTAATGTCAACCTTGTGTTGCTTTGTTTGGCTCTCATTCTAGAACATAAACAACTTGACAAGTTGCTAACTTGACATTTCAAATTACAATTTTGCCCCCCAAATTCATATATAAATAGGGGTGTATGGAATGGGTTTCAAATTCAAGTGAGCAAGTAGTAGCAAAAATCAGAGTGAGGAAAGGCAAGAGAGTGAGAGTGTAATTTCTCTTCAATTTGGTGAAATTCGTTGCCCGAGGACGTAGACGCATAGCTGAACCATGTAAACCTTGTGTGTCTTTTTTCTGTGTTTGTTTGGTGTTTGTTTCTGATCCCTAGACACAACAAACTGATATCAGAGCTAAGAGGTTGCAAAACAGAGGCTCAACTTCTTGGACAATTGCCACCTCTGCAGCCACAGTTGATGGATATGGACCTAGAACGATGATGTTGCAGAAAGTGTGAAAATATGCTATGGCGGTAGAGATTAAGAGAAGGTAGATGGAACTCTCCATTTCATGTAACCTTGGAGTTGAGAGAAGTTACTCTGGAAGAACATTGACGACTCTTCCAAATATGAACACGTCATGCATATTTTACATTCTTGTGGTGGTTATAATTTAAGCTATGCATGGAAAACAATGAGAAAGAAGAGGCCTACTGTAATATGGCAGAAAATGGTAATGAAAATCCTTAGCAGTATGAATGATTTAGATATTATAGAAAAGCTGACGACCAAAGATAAACTCCAGAAATGGGGCTAATTAGGTGACAACACCTGTCACCTATGAGAAATTCAACAAAAACTACTCAACACTAAAATTCTAAATGGACTTTTCAGTGCAGGTTTGAATTGTTTTGGTGGTACATGTGAATTAGTAGGATTCAAACTCCTTCAGCAATAAAAATTCAAATAAAATTCTCAAAAATGTTAAACATCATCCTCTGTTACATAAAGCAAAAGGATTAAGCTCTGCAGCAAGGATACGTCATAGAACAAAACCTAGGACCGAAAAATAAGGAGTACTGAAAGATGCCAAATATGGCAAAGGGAGAAAGTACAAGATTATGAGAGACTCCTCTCAAAATCGAGGATCCATTGAGGTACAGAAATTTGATTCCCATGTGTAAATCCTTAACGTGAATCTATTGATGTTAATGGATGAGAAGCCTGCATAAAAATTATATGTGATTGTCATTTTATTTTTTTTTGTATATGTTAGCGTCACCTTATATAAAAAGGGATGCCTACTCAATTCCTTTGTTATTCCTTTTTATAAACATGCCCCCTGTCAATTTCTGAACAGAACTCCTATTCATTTGGTATATAATAGATCTCACACTCAACCACAAAGAGGGGAAGGAAGAAAGGTGTCTCCATGGCACTAACTTTGCACCATTGTTTAAGGAGACACCCTTCTCCTTAAACAATGGTGCAAAGTTAGTGCCATGTCATAACTATAAGAAGGGCGGATTCACATTACAGAAAAATTTTACTGAAAATGACATGGGAACCCATTTAATTAGTGTTAATGGAACGAACTATTTAAGGACAAGAATACAAGAAGATGATAAAAACACTAAGGCCTTGTTTGGCAATTTTCAATTTTAATCAAAAAGTCAAAAAGTTACTACAAATTGTCACATCACTCTTTATTTTTCTGCACGTATTTTTATAAAAAGTCAAAAAGTTATTAAAATAGTTTGTTCCAAAATGAGGCCTAAGTAGCCTTTCTAGGCTAAGAATTAAATCACAGTAGTTCACACACAGATAGAGATGCAGCCAACCAACCACAGTAGCTACTAGTAGCAACCTCCGAGATTCTTTCAGCACTTCTTTTTTCGGTACATCGGAAGTGGCTCTTTCACCACTTCTTTTAAGGCTTGCTATGAATATGTGATCATCTACCATGACTCGTTATGAATATGTGATCATCTACCATAAGTATAATGGTCGATGTATACCCCTTCTGCAATTTACAAAGTTGATGCCCTCGAGTCAATAATGAGGAGTAACAAAATAATATATGAAACAAAAAGGGATTGAAACAAAATATGAAAGGGATTTATACCTTAGAAAATGCTAAATCGGTATCATGGATCACCCTTACCAGTGCATCCTTCAACATTTCAATGTGGAAGGAACTATCAAAATTATCTAGTAACATCTCCTCCAACCTATCGACAAATTAACAATGACGTTAGCGACACTTGTTTCACATAACAATTATGCAACCAAAGAAAAAAGTTGCTGCATCATATTCTAGAATTGTATATGAAAAAAAAAAAAAAAAAACTTTTAATCAACATGTAACGCATATGCAACTTAAATACAAGGTCATGTATTTACTTAAGAGGAAAAACAATGAACAAATGACAATTTAAAAACACTAATCATATAAAAGATAATGTTAGTTCTCAAGTGAAGAATACACACTCACTTCTTCCTATTATTCCTTCTAATGAGTAGATGTATATCCACACTTCAGTCCATAAGATATATTATGTATGCATAACTACGTGTCTTGATGTCTATCAAGAAAAAATAAAATTAATTACATGTGCGCATGAGGGGGAAAATAAAAGTTCAATATTTTCAATAAATAAAATGAACCTGCCAAAAAAATAACAAGAAAATTGTATGCTTGAGTTCCAACTTTTTTGTTTTGTTTTTTAATTTTTAATTTTTGTTTTTAGTGAATATTTTTAAAATTTTAAATAATTTTTTTTTTTACTTTTTTAGATTTGCCTTACTTAGATACATCTAAAAAGTAAAATATTTGTAAAAAAAATATTTTAAAAAATCAATAAATACACAAAAATACGAAAAGTATACTAAATTCTCATATATTTTTGGTATTTTGTGAATTTTCTGAAGATTTTTTTCACAAATATTATAATTTTTAAGTGCATTTATGCTAGGTTCATCTAAAAATTTAAAAAATTGCTTAGAATATTAAAAAATTCAATGAAAACAAAAAAAAAATATGGAAAACAAAAGGTTTCAATTTTCTGAAAAGTGAATTCTGAGAATCTAAACCAAACAAGCTAATGTTTTGAATGTGACATTTTGTTTTATTGACTAAATTAACCTATTTTATTTTTTTGAACTCATTTAGTCATTTTAGAACTTCCCAAACAAGAAATCAATAATACTATAAATCCAGACTTAACTTCTTAAAAATTATTTAGAATTATTATCTTGTGATTCAGATTTATTCTTGATGAATGATCGGTTCCCGGGTGGATGGGTCGGACCGGCCCAGGTTCTCCAGACTCCGACTCAAAAAGGGGGGCTCCGCCAGATGTCCTGCAAGCAAGTTCAGGGGGGGAACGGGGTAGTCCCCCAGTGAACCCTCCGGTGCAAGAATTAGAAGAGCAGAGTATGAAAAGACTGTATATCGAGAGATCAAGAGAGAGAGCTCAACTTAACCTCCTTTTTTTCCTCTTATCCTTGCTTATATCCTTTTGTCATCATTTTTCCTGTCTCTTGTGACGTGCTTTTTCCGCCGAAAGCCTGTGCCATAGCTCATCTTGTTTAGGGTGATGGTGCTTAGAATATTAAAAAATTCAATGAAAACAAAAAAAAAATATGGAAAACAAAAGGTTTCAATTTTCTGAAAAGTGAATTCTGAGAATCCAAACCAAACAAGCTTATGTTTTGAATGTGACATTTTGTTTTATTGGCTAAATTAACCTATTTTATTTTTTTGAACTCATTTAGTCATTTTAGAACTTCCCAAACAAGGAATCAGTAATATTATAAATCCAGACTTAACTTCTTAAAAATTATTCAGAATTGTAAGATAAATTGATAGAGAGAGAATAAATTATATGTATTATAATTGATGTATTGAATGTGTTGAATTTGTTATATTACAATGTTCAGATGACTCTCTTTTATAGAGGAGAGAGTGTTACAAGGGGCCAAAGGTGGCCGAAAGAAGAAACAGGAAAGCATGCACTAAGGAGACAACATTATTAAAGCTAGTTGGTATTTTACAGCTAATATATATATGCACTAACATATAATATACTAACAGCCTCCCTCAAACTCAAGAATGATAGATACTAACCAACTTGAGTTTGGAGAGAGTAACAAAACGTAAAAATAAACTGACAAACAAAATAAAATATGATAGGAAACACTGTATGGTCGTGTCAGACCATTGTAGAAGATACTGTATGGTCGTGTCAAACTGCTGTAAAAGACACTGTATGGTCGTGTCGAACCGTTGTAGAAGCTAGTAGGAATCATTGTCGGGACAGTTTACGGGGTCATGCCGGACCGAGGTAGAAGACACTGTGTGGTCGTGATAGTTTACGAGGTTATGCCGGACCGTTGTAACAGACACTGTGTGGTCGTGTCAGATCGTTGTAGGAGCTAACCGGAATCAATGTCGGGACAGTTTACGGGGTCATACCGGACCGTTGTAGAAGCTAACCGGAATCAATGTTGGGACAGTTTATGGGGTCATGTCGGACCGATGTAGAAGCTAACCGGAACAATGTCGGGACAGTTTATGGGGTCATGTCGGACCGGACCATTTATAGAAGACTTTGGTGGTGCACCGAGGAGGCGACTTAGGGAGTGCGCCATGGGGTGGCTTGGGTGATTCCCATGGTGTATAACCATGCTCATCAGCTTGGTTGGTTCGCATGGTGTGTAACCATGCTCACCATGATATATGTATAACCCCCCCTCAAACTCAAATAGGTGTGAAGATAGAAACCTACTTGAGGTTGAAACAAAGGGATTGATAAAGTAGAGCAAAATAGCTCAACACAGAGTGAAGATGTTAAAAAAATAAAAATAAAATAGGAGAAAAGTTTTTTTTTTTTTTTTTTTTTTTTTTACAACCCCCAAAAAAAAAACGTTTCTTGTTTTTCATGAAGAGAACAGGAAACTGACAACGTTATGAAATGACATAAATGTTCACTAATCAGTGAGGTGGTGTTGTGTGTGTGTTTTTTTTTTTTTTTTTTTTTTTGAGAGAGAATGTGAAACTGAAAAATGTAAAAACTGTAATGGTAATGTAAAGATATGCAGCGGCAGTTGAAGAATTTTGCGTTTGTATGCTATGAAAGGAAATCGAATAAAATATGGTGATGGTGATGAAATGATGAGTATGGTGATAAATAAAAATAAAATAAAGGAGATAGTGGGAACACAGAATGATTTGTGTAAAAGTTGACTGTGTATGGGTTATAAAGATATATTTGTTTTAGGAAGACAAGTTGAAGGGCGTGCTGTGAGTGGGGGTGCATGTGAGTGGTGTGTATAAGAGCAAAGCATGTGATATTCTGGAGAGGTAGGTAGGCAAGGAATCATGATCTAGACACAACCTTCCACTACCCTCCACCGTTGGTTTTTCTCTCTCGTAATTAAAATACGTAATTAAAATAAGCAACACCATAGCAAAGCATTTTTTTTTTTTTTTAAGTGGGAGAAGAATACCCATGTAGCCCACTATCCAAGGCATCGACAGCATCATTATCTCACACTTATCAACCAATGACGTGGGGCAAACCCACTTCTCCATTACCAATTTAAAAACCCTCCAATTCTCCACTTGATGACCAAAGAAAAACACAGCCGAAAGCAACACTAACGACACTGGGTATAGAGAAAGATGTTTTCTCTTTTGTCTGTTTCTGTCCCCACATCATCATAAAAGAAACCGAGAATAGTGCAGGCCGGAGCTGGTGCGAGCCGTGGCTGGAAGCTGCGGCAGGGCCGCAAGTGGGAGATGCACACACCCAGGGTCGGCGCGAGAGTCCCATTCCGGGGACGTGGAGCTCGGTGACGCGGCCGGAGTCGCAGATGGCGCCAGGCCACGAGCATGGGGTGGGCCACGACCCCGTCCAAGCAACACCACTCATCCATCTGTCGGTTTGTATGGATGGAGCTATGGTGGATATCTCTCAGCCATGACATTAGCCCGGTCCAGGTAAGTCCAAGGTGGGGTTAAGCCGGAGATATGTCGTCCGAGGTGACGAGGAGTTGCCGGAGTTTGTTGATTGGAGGACCAAAGGTGCTGTTGCTCCGAGTAAAGATCAAGGGGATTGTGGGAGTTGCTGGGCGTTCTCGACGGTGGCAACGGTGGAAGGCCTGAACAAGATCAAAATCGGCGAACTGATTGAGCCCTCTGAGCAAGAACTCGTCGACTGCGATCGAGCATACGACGCTCGTTGCAATGGCGGCCCATGATCAACCCAGGGGGGTAGCGTGACCAGCTGCAAGCTGTTTGGTGTGTTGCTATCACCCACGGTGGGCAGAGGGTCCAATTGCAAAGCTGTCTGCTGGGTGCAAAAAGGAGCTATGAATCCTGTATGTGTGAAACCCATTGTTGGGGACGATGATTGGAGGTGAAGAGAGAGGCAATTGGTGAGTGGGTCTATTTGTTGTATTGAGAAGACTATCTTTGTTGAAGTGTTGTATTCGAGCTATGAATTGTTGTTGAAGAATCTGCCATGAAAGAAGAAATTAAGGAAATTTGGGTTTGTCCGGCGGGCGGCCAAGGCAAGATTGCCGCCCGCCGGTGAAACGAAATTACTAGATTCTTAACCTAGCTCTGATACCATGTAAGATAAATTGATAGAGAGAGCATAAATTATATGTATTATGATTGATGTATTGAATGTGTTGAATTTGTTATATTACAATGTTCAGATGACTCTCTTTTATAGAGGAGAGAGTGTTACAAGGGGCCAAAGATGGCCGAAAGAAGAAACATGAAAGCATGCACAAAGGAGACGACATTATTAAAGCTAGTTGGTATTTTACAGCTAATATATATATGCACTAACATATAATATACTAACAAGAATTATTATCTTGTGATTCAGATTTATTCTACACATAAAATTTATAATATACAAACTCAATCTCAATCACACATTATCATTCAAAATAAATAAGAGTGAGTTTATAAAATTACCCACTTTAATTATATACGAATTGCGTATGCCTACAGCTAATCTTTACTAAAATGGGATGGGACTTGATCTCAAACTCAAACACAAACTGGGCCGGTCCGACCCATCCACCCGCCATGTCAATTCTACACATGAAATTTACAATATACAAACTCAATCTCAATCACACATTATCATTCAAAATAAATAAGAGTGAGTTTATAAAATTACCCACTTTAATTATATACGAATTGCGTATGCCTACCGCTAATCTTTACTAAAATGGGATGGGACTCAAACTCAAACATAAACATAACCAACCCGTTGGGTTGGGTTGGGGATTTTGAGCCAAATTGAGTCCGACCCGGTTTGAATAACAACGACAATAGCGTCAACCCACCCGACCCCATAATCCTTGCGCGCGCGTTGAGGGAAGAGAGAGAGAGAGTGTGTGTGTTCTATCTAATAAGTTCTAACCCCTACTCACTCTTCTTGCTTCTCAGCCATGGAAGCTTACTGAAGCAGAAACGCACAAAGCAAAATTGAAGCTCTCGACATGCTTATCCCTCATTGCTATCCTCTCCACAAGCTCTTCACTTCCAACATTTTCATGTCTTCCAAACCTTCCCTCAAATTCTCACCTTTCACTGAACTCCCACAACCCCTTCTTCCGAAACCCACCTCTTCCACACCAGAAGATTCATCTTCTCTACTTTCCCTTCTAAATCTATATCAAAGATTGACCCTTTCTCTCTTAAAAATCATGGGTTTTCCTCTGTTTCTAATGCCAATATCCACGCACCAGGTTTTTCACCTTTAAACCCCCATGTACTTATGCATACATATATGTGTTTCTTTGTGTTTTTATGTATATATTTTTGTTTGAAGGATTATTGAGAGTATAGTGTTTTGAATTGATGTGTATAAGGCTCTCAATAAAAGTGTATATAAGAAGGGATGTGTATAATAGAAATTTTGATTTAATAAATATATAATTTCGATCCTAAATTGTAAACTCAGCCGAGCTTGAACTCAACAAGACTTGACTCAAAGAACCTTACGAGCTAAACAGTAAATAACAATTGATATATGTCAAATTTATATATATTTAGCATCAAGACCTGCTCAATCACTACAAAAAAAAAAAAAAAAAAATTAAAATTTTAGAGATTAAAATTTAGGAACAAACAAAAAAAAAAAAAAAAAAAATTAAAGTTTTAGAGATTAAAATTTAGGAACAAAATTATTTTGTTGCGAAAAGTATCGTTATTATATTTTCAGTAACAAAAATTAGACATTAGTGATGAATTATTATCCTTTTGAGATCAAATTTTTTGTTTCAAAAAATAAATTATTTTGAGACCAAATTATTTTTTTCCTAAATGTTTAATTATTATTGACCTTTTCAAAATTTTGTCACTAAAAGCTTTATTTTAGACTTTTCGAAATGACCTTTTAGTGACTTTCCTCGTAACGATAAAAATTGGTCTCTAAAAATCTTATTTGTTGTGGGGACTATTAACTTTGCTTAGTTTTAAAAAAAATTTAAAACAATTTTTCAAATTTTTAATTCATATTTTTTTTTAATTTTTAGTAATTGTTTTTAATATTTTTATCAATTTTTTTAGATTTGAAATTTTTTAATCTAGATATACTTAAAAAATTTCAGCAATTTTTTTTTAAAAATGCAATGAATACGAAAAAAATAATAAAAATTCAGAAAATGTTGATCTAAAAAGCTAAATAATAATAATAATAATATGTTCAAAAAGATTACAAAAAAAAAATTGATTAAAAACTCAAAAAAAATATTTTAAAAATTTCAAACAAAACGGAGTGATTAATTAACGCCCAATGCACAACTTATTTAGAAATGTGGGATTAGATTTCAAAGCAGGTTAATTATGTGGAGCCGTGTTGTTGAGGCAATGTTGTGTTTGGGATGATGATTGATTTTTTTTTAGTTAATTAGTAGTTAAGAAAAAAAATCAAAATGATAATATGATTTGGATGTGACATTTTATCTTATTATTAATTATTAATTATTTTAGCTTATTTTATTTTTATTGATTATTTAATGGGGATTTTTTTTTAAAATCCCTGGTATTAAGATTTTATAATATAAAGGACACTCAATATTTTCTTAATGTTTAAGGTCCCTCAATATCGATCCAAAGAAAATTCGATCGAGAGAATTTCTCTGGACAAATCACAGAGAAAATTTCAAATTTCTCTGGACACATCACAGAGAAAATGTCACCAGAGAATTTCTTTAGATTCAATCCAGAGAAATTTCCCTCTCCACCCAAGAGAAATTTACTCAATCCCAGAGAAAATCCCCTCCAACCAGAGAAATTCACTTTGTGTTGTCTGCAGTTTGATGGCTTCAGTGATTTGGATGCATATTCACAGAGAAAATCTCACCAGAGAATTTCTCTAGATTCAACCCAGAGAAATTTCCCTCTCCATCCCAGAGAAATTTACTCATCCCTAGAGGAAATCCTCTCTAACCAAAGAAATTCACTTGTGTTGTCTGCAGTTTGATGGCTTCAGTGATTTGATCTAACAATTCTTATACTACAAAAAGAGACTTGATCCAATAACCATATTTATGTCTATATTCATAATGAATTCAACATACAAAGCAATCCTTGGAATTTCTCTGGGTTCAAGACCTCGAACATTCAAATTTGTTTGGACTAACATTTAAATTTCTCTAGACTAACATCAAATTTCTCTAGATCTCTGGACTAACATCAAAAACCCTTGAACCTTTTTCAAATTTTTCAGGACTAACATTTAAATTTCTCTGGATCTCTAGACTAACATCAGAAACCCTTGAACCTTTTACAAATTTCTCTGGACTAATATTCAACTTTCTCTTGACTAACATCAAATTTCTATGGATCAACATTTAAATCCCTCTATCTATCTAGAGAAAATTGAACACCATAGAAAAAATTAAACAAGGCATAGAAAATTAACCAAACCAGAGAAATTTTAGCACAAATTTCTCACATGGAGTATTGAGAAAGGTTTAACAGCAAGGTGGTTTTGTTTTCACTGCCCTGAGATTGTAAGAAAGGGTTCCTCATAACAAAAAGTTAAATAAGGAAGAATTTCTGTAAACTTGCACTATTAGTAGCTTATGATCATAATAAACAAATTAAAAAACTAGCAAGACTACCATGCTATATCTTGCATCTTCAATGATATCCTCAAGCAGATCAATTCTACAAACTTGCCCAGATCAAGTAACAACAGTGTTCACTACAAGAAATCTAGGCTATTGTGACAAAATTTGGTGACGAAATTTTTTTTTGTCTTAAAATTTAACCCAAAGATGACGAAATATTAATTTTGTCGTTTGTTTTAATTTTTCTCAAAAGTATAGGAGACGAAAACAAAATTTTGTGTGCAAAAATGAGGCGCCAATTTCATTTGCATTGGCGCGAATTATTTTAGCTCATTGGAGACGAACATTTTTGTCACAAAATATTTTTTTTTTGTGACGAATGTAATTCGTCGCCAATAAATTCCATACCTATTAAACGATGTCGTTGCATATTTTCATTTATTAGGCGACAAATATATTTTTGTCTGGGAAGGATAAGTTATGGAAGACGAAAATATTTCGTCATCAATAAACACTCCATCATGCAGACAATGTCATTTCATCTTTCTATTAAATAGGCGACAAATATATTTTGTCTCGGAAGAATAAGTTGTGGGAGACGAAAATATTTCGTCACTAATAAATTCTAATTGATTGCGTGACGAATACATTTTTCATCTCATAAAGTTAAGTTGTGGAAGACAAAAATATTTCATCACCAATAATAAATTCTTTGTTCTGGTATTGAAGGATACAAAAATATTTTATCACTAATCATTTCTCTTTATTAAAATGCCATGACGGTAAGTCTCGATGCGATCAAAGACTTAATACCGTAGGACATTTGCTTTCAGTTGTGAATATTGTCTAAAGACAATATAATGGATCCACTAATTACTTAATGATAAATAATTGAGAAGATCAAATGAAAAATAGTGTCCGCTAAACAAAAAGTTTGATCAGAGAGCAAATGAGGGAAAGGTCATCGAGGGGAATGCGATTAAAGCCTATTACATCAGAGTCATCATAATGGTAACCCTACTTAGATGAGTGAAGATCCCAAGAACTAAGTTCAAAGGAACAACTAAGCTATGTGTAGCTCGCCAAAAATCACTAAAGGAGCCTATAAGAATCCATTCCTATGATATGAGTGATATTTGCAACATGTGTTGTATGTAGAGGACTTAGGGTGAGCTATGCTTTTAATGATCAGTTATATCTTGAAAATTCCTAGAGGGGTATCTTTCAAGAGGAGTTTTTTAAGATACTCGAAATAAGGATCACCTATATGAGTGTGAAGGGGCTGCTTCTATGAGAATTGATAAGGCTAAATTTTCAAAACCACTCATGAAACACCAGGACATGCCCAAGGCCAAAACGAGCACAATCGTGAAAACTAAGCTGTGTCTGGAGATATTTTGTGTGAATTCTATTGTCTTGGCTTACATAAACGGCTGAATAGTTCAATGCATCATATCCACTGATTAACTAGTAAAATCGATAGGCTTTCACTTGCCTATGTTCC
>NW_021024492.1:34757-74217 GCF_004153795.1 Camellia sinensis | reverse complement strand
GTGCATCTGGCAAGAATCCTCAAACTGCAAAGTACCTGCCCCGAGGGCGCAGGGTCTTTCACGACCTCCACATGCCTTTGTCTAGAATTTCAAAACATTTTTAAAACAAACGGATATGCAATGTTTCTTTCCAAATTGGGCAATCTAGTCTATACTTGTTTGCTGTGCGCATAACATAGTAATTCTAGGTCCATCCCCTATCTTCCCCTAAACCGTGGAGTACATCCCCTATCTCCTCCCACACACACACATGCATATATACACAAAAGTCATATATACAATCAATCAATACATAACGTTAATGTATTCTGTCAACCGTCATACTCTATGACATATCCAATTGATTAGTTTTAGTTTGCCTAATCATCATGCATTGTCTACAACAATCAAAACTACCCTCCACCGGTAGCCCAAGCAGTTATTTCTAAACAGATAATAAAAGCTCCAACAGATAAAATATCAGTGTTTTCAAAAGTGAGTGATTAATAAATCCAACTCCACTATTCTACCATATAATGAGTCAATTTCATTATTTCTAACTCAATTCCAAACACCAACACTTTTCCCAAATTAATTATACAAATTAATTTACACAACGAATTAGGGCTTTTTCCCCCATTCTCCAACATTGACCCAATGGTCCATTTATCAACAACCAACATCAATACCACTATTTTGAAACCCAAAATACTCATTTTAGAATCAAAATAATAAAACCCTCTTTGACATTTTGAAACCCTAAGTCCCAAAATTTCCCAACTTCAACACTTTATCAAAATTACCAAAAATCTATGTTAAAAACCATAAAAGTGAGTAGGAATCCCTACCTCAAATTCGGAGCCCAAGAGGAGAAGATTTAGAAAACTAAAATGCTCCAAACTCCAAGATTCACGGATCAAAACGAAGCCCTCGACGATCAACACAACTTTTACAAAGGGCAAAGGAAAGGAAAGCACTCTAACTAGATCAAACCCTAGAGAGAAGGAAATTTCTAGAGAGAGAGGCTCTCAAAATATCTTTTTAGAAAGTAGGAACGAGAAAGGAAGTGTAGAAAGTGATTCAAAAATGCCCAGTTGCTCTCTGTTATACGACATCCCCGCTCGAGCGGAAAACACAACGCTCGAGCGTCAAGAACAAAAATCTGAACACGCTCGAGCGCAATAAGGCCCGCTCGAGCGCCAAGACACAAGAGTAAAGCACATCCGCTCAAGCGCGAAAATCAGTCCGCTCGAGCGTAGATTTCCCCCTCCCAGAACTTATACCCAGGAAGTGCTACCCGCTCGAACGCCAACAAACCCGCTCGAACGCCACCGCTCGAGCGTGAACAAACCCGCTCGAGCGCAAAAATCACATCTGCAGAAGTTTTGCAGGAACCCGAAATATTGGAGGTATGCAATCCCCGCTCGAGCACAAGAATACCCGCTCAAGCGGAACGCCTAAAAACTGAACAACAAGGAATTGAAATCAAGGCCTAACCAACCTGTAACAACCCTCCTCAAAACATCCTAAAACTCAATCAAGTGGACTTAAAGGACGACAACAAGATAGATACCACTACCAACTTCACGGAACCGAGTCCGGAATACAACAGAGTAGTAAAGAGATAACCGGGATCGCTATATGGCCCAAACTGGTAAGGACCCTACAGAATCACTTCGGTATTAGACAACGGGGCATATCGGCTTGAAGATAGTGAGGGCAAAGAGTTGCCAAGACCCTGGAATACTTGTAATCTGAAGTTTTCTATCATTAGAATGTCTTTGTTATTTGCCGACGTAATGAATAAAATTTTAGCCGAATTCTTCTATATTTGTGACTGATAAAGATACATAACGTTGTTTCGGAATACATGCATAATGAGACCCCAAGTGGAACTTAGGTTCACATTAGGGGGCAGAGAGAAGAAATGATGTTTAACACTTGTCGAAACTTGAGAAAAGTTTACAAGTTGAAGTTAAACCGAGATTATGTTTAACACTTGTTGAAACTTGAAAAAAGTTTACAAGTTGAAGTTAAACCAATATGATGTTTAAAACTTGTTAAAACTTGAGAAAAGTTTACAAGTTAAACCGATATGATGTTTAAACACTTGTTGAAACTTAAGAATAGTTTACGTGTTGAAGTTAAACCGAGATGATGTTTAACACTTGTTGAAACTTGAGAAAAAGTTTACAAGTTGAAGACTAAGGTTAAACACTTGTTGAAATTTTATGAAAAAATTTATAAGGTGAAACCAAGGTTATGACAAGAAAGGTACTTTTGTACTTGCCGAGGTAAATCATCAGTTTGTGTAATCGAGGTGTGTCACCCCGAGAAGATTGCACAAGGATTGAAGTGTATACTAAAGATACATTCTAAGTTTGGAATCATACAAGAGTAATACAGAAAAGGCACACATACAAGCATTCAGAAAAGAGAGTTATATTAAAAAGTTGACATATCGGCCAAAGCCTACAATTGTTCCAAAAAGAAAAGTACAAAACACAAAAGAAAGAAAAAAACATGAATCAAGAGTCTTCAGCAGCAAGCTGGGTTTGGACCTCGGAGGACTGCTGAGAAGACATCTCGGCAACCTTCTCGGCCACAAGTTCAGCATCAATTTCTTGAAGGGTTTCATCTATGCTCTTGTCGGCAGGAGACACGTCCGATGACGCCTTCTCTGGAGTGGCATCTTTGGAGACTTCCTCATTCTCCTCATCTTGAGTCAAGTCCAGGACTTGCTCATTTTGAGTTGGTGACTTGGCCCCAACAACTTCCTTGGGCTTCCTCACCAAGACCTCCTCCTCGAACTCAAAGTCGTCGTCGGCGATTTGGCTTGGAGTTGGGGGGAATAGCAAAGGAAGGACATCGGCATTCTTGGGAGTCCTCAGGGACATCAAGCCTTTTCAGCAAGGTCATCCAGCCAAGGGTGAAACCCCTGTTGCATGCCTGCTTGACCTGCTTTTCGTAGTCCGCTGTGACGTCGGCCACCCCCTCATTGTAGCCCTTTTCATCGGCTGCCTTGACTCCGGCCTCTTTGGTGGCCAGAGCGTCTTGCAGCTCTTTTTGGGCCTGGGCCGTTTTCTCCTCGACATCCTTCTTTTCAGCCTCAAGCACCTTCTTGATGGCCTTAATAGATTCTGTCTTTTCTTCGGCATCATTTTGGGCTTTTATGGCAGCCTCGGCCTGGTCTTCCAGTTTTTTCATTTTTGATTGTAAACTCTTGTTGGCTTTTTGAAGACTAGGGACCTCCCTCTTCATCTCGGCCAGCCTCTCCCGGTTCTCAAAATATTGAATTAAGAAAGAATGGGTGTGCTGGATGGCCTGAAAGTAAACAGAACAGAAGTTGTTAGAAAAAATTACAAGTATGGAATGAATAGAAAGAAAGAAAAAGTTGCCAGATAAAGACACTTACTTGAACGGAGCGTTGAAGCATCAGGGCGTAGTTTTCATACTCGCTCAACTCGGCGTTTCGGTCGAGATCGCCGGGGAGAAGCATAGCAATACTGAGGGCTACGCCGACGTTGATGTCATCAGCGCTATCATTGGCCATAACTGGCTTATCTTCCAGAGTAATTCTTGGGGCCCAGGGGGCATCATGTTTTTTGGACCCCGAGCTGGTTGTAGAGGATGACCTCGACCTCTTTGATTTCGGAGAATCAGATGGTTGGGCCTCGGCACGCCTCTTCTCCGTGGTAGGCTGGGAATTGTCATTCTCAGCTAGTTTGGAGATCGGCAAAGTGTCCTCAGTGTCAACCTGAGTCACCTTGGCCTTTGGTTGAGCTTTTATAATTCTTTTTTGATTTGGTGGAGGCTAGGTTTGCGTTGGCTGAGCGTCAACGGTTGATGAGATGCTGGCCAGGAGATCTTTTGCAATAGCTTTTTGACGGCCCATCTCAACAGGAAAAATAGTTCATCGCCGGCGTTGTCGTTGGGATATTGGGATCGGGTATGGAGCCGAGGTTGACGGCTGCTCAACTGGATCAGAGGTTAATCCTTGGTCTGTCCGAGATATGGACGTGACTTGTGGAGTTGTGGCAGAAGGTGGAGAAAGGCTTTTCTTCTTCTTTTTTGGGACGTCGGGAAGAGCCGACTTATACGTCGGAATGAAGTTGAGAAGCAGAGGGGCCTTCCGCTTGTGGACTGGAAAATTCAGTAGTTTCTTCAAGTCTTTGCTGGGAAAGAAAGACTGACGGAAGCCCTTTGGTGGCTGAGAGAGAACTGTAAAAGAAAAAAGCATGGACATTAGAGCAGAATGTTAAAAACTTTATGGAAGAAAATTTGTGAAGGGTGGCCCTTACCAGCTCCTTCCCCGAAAACTATTCAACTTTGGGGATAAAGATGGAGGTCATCGTTTGGCTGAAACTCCCAATTACCCGAAACGATGAAATAATCATCCCCCACTCCCTTGTTGGAGTCAGGGAGGTCGGCAACAATTTTGTATTTCGTAGACCTCGGCTTGAGGTAATAGATGTGACCTTTTTCTGATTTCAGACGACACATGGTATAACAGAACTGGAAGTCGGCAAGAGTAATCCTAGCATTCTCTTGTTTGGCTAAAGCTATGGCACCATTAATAACTCGGTACGAATTGATTGCAAGTTGCATTGGGTTCGACCTATAGAAGTGGAGGATTTCACGGAAGAAAGGGTCAAGTAGAAATCTAAGTCCACACTCAATAAACGCTACTACTGGGAAAGGCGTGAGGTTTACATCGGGCATGATAGAGTCGTCATCCCCAGCCAACCTCAAATGGACGTCGGCAAGTGGAAAACTCTCGCCTAAAATGTTCTAATTTTGTCGGGGTGTCTACTCTATGCTTCCACATACCCATGATATCGGCTTAACCCAAGGGGTTGGATTTCAGAAAGGTGTTTTAAAAGGGTTATTGGGACCTCGGCAAAAACCTAAAGTATGTGCTGGGTAAGAAGTTGTGGAAATAGTTTCAATTTTTCCTAAAAACTTGTGGGTTCTATAGACAAATCCCAAAACCTAAGTCTAACGGAGCAAGATTGGAGGCAGAACTCTGGAAAAGACACAGAAAACAGAAAACAAGAACGTGTTTCAGAATCAAAAACAAGGATGAACTACCAAGAACACTGTGACAGAGTGTGTGAAAGGATACAAGGTCAAGAATAGTTGCAAAAATTGCAGAAAATTTATGAGCAGTGCGAGTATTCAAGACATGGGCAAAGGGCAAAATCATGAAATAAACACATTCAGATGCATGATTCGTGAATCAAATGTTTGAATAAAACAATAATGGCGACTAATGATAAAGTAAAAATTTCTTGGAGCGTAACAAGAACTAAAACCAGGAGGAACAGTGGCTTGCCAGAAAGAGGAAAGCTGGAATGGGATTTGCCGAAGTCTGTCGACGGTTGCAAAGGCGGAAGATCGGTGGAAATCACGCCGGAGGTGGTAAACGAAGCAAGTTACAGAACTCAGAAAGCTTGAACAATGGAAGAGATGGAAGGCTAGAGAGAGAGAGAACTTCAGAAACAATGAAAAGTGAAAAGACGGGGGAAAGAAAGAAGTTTTGATAAAACAGAAACGGCGGCAAAAGGGTCATAAATGAGCCTAGAAGAACGTATACGACAGACGGCGCACGTGAGAATGATTCAATTTACAGACGCGTATCAGGTACGATCCAGTAAGAAAAAGACGCGTGGCTAAAAACGGTCGAGTTGTTATGTATAACAGCTCATACGCATGATGAAGCCCTTGGGATTCTTAATCTTTAAAAAGACATATCGGCTTATGATGATGATCTCGGCTTACGCCGATGTACTGGCAAGAAGTACCGATATAGGTTCCATCGGCACGCCGAGGTAATAGAACCTAGGGGGTAGTTGTGGGGATATATTTTCTGAGTCCCAACACGTGGCCAAGGTGACGCCAACGTGTCAGCCGAGGTGCCGCGTGTCCAGGATATGACGCCGAGGTTATCTCGGCAAGGCCGAGGTTATCTCCGAAGATATCGGAATCCGAAATAAGCGGATAAGGGACAAGAGTCCTAGAATAAGGAAGGACTATGGTCTGGATATGGATAAAACTCTTAGGGAGTTTATCTTTATCTCTTGGACGGCGTCATAGAATAAGGAAGGACTATGGTCTGGATAAGGATAAAGCTCTTAGAGAGTTTATCTTTATCTCTTGGAGAGTCCAGGATAAGCACTGAGCAAGAGTCCATTGAAGCTAGGCTTCTAGTGGGACAAGGATTGAGTTAATTATAAAAGAGAGGCACCCCCGTGGGTCTAAGTTACGCAATTCATATTTTGAATAGTGAGTTTAGCAGTATTGATTATCTTTGAGAGATATACTGACTTGATCGTCGAAGTGCCCCCGGGTGGACGAACCACCGCCAGAATCTTCTCTTTCTGTTGCAGATCAGCTAGGTGTCATCTATTCTGCCAGTTCTCTCCAGCTGAATACTGAGTTGAGCGGTGTGATCGGAAAATCACTCACACAGTTATTAACATTTTAAACGAAAAAAATGATGTGCAAAAGTAGGGGTATTAAAGTGAGATTAAAAAAATATGTAGGAATTACTAATGTAATGAATAAATTACACTAGTGGTTCCTATAAATTTGTTCTTTTTTTTCTTTTTTTTTTTTTACTTAGATCCTTTTAATTTTGCATGTGATCTTTTTTTTGGTTCAAAATTTTAACAATAAATGACAGAAAGATTGTAATGTAACAAAATTAAAAATCTAAATTGAAGTTACAAGAACCAAACCGAAACTTTGCTCAAATTAAAAAGACCAACAGTGTAATTTACCGTAACTTAAAACATCAATGCTACCTATCAAAAAATATACAAATTCAACAAATTATTCAAAATTTGATATTTACAAATTAAATTTATTATCAGTGTGACTCATATCCCATCAAATTTAACTCTTTAGTATAAATTCAAATTGAGAATATTCTTAATGATATTTTTTGAAGTACATAATATTTATGAATTTAAAAAGGTTACCCAGACGGTTTAGAAGACAAAGATTTTGATGCTCGATCATTGATTTTAGTGGTGTGTTGGTATATTGTCCTTCATTCAAAATTGGTTGATTGTAATCAACAACTGATTCGGTTTTAATTTTTGTGGCCTCGCCTAGACTATTTCTAATCCAGATTTAAATTTTTTATCAAATTTAAATTTGATAAAAATTTAGTAAAAATGGTATTCTAACTGTTTCACTAAGTTGATATCAAATAAAAGGAGCCTTATTTTTTTATCAATTTAAGGGAGCATTTAACCTTTTATCAAATCTCACAAGTGACCGTTGGTGAACGACCGGATGAGTGACCAGTCGAACAACCGGGTGAAAGATCCAATTGGCAAAAATTTAAAGAAAATTTACTTTAGACCAATCGAGCGGTTGTTCCATGAAAATTGAAAATGTAGCATTGAAACGCTTGATATCAGATCAAACATTTAATGAAAATATTTACTCAAATTTGATAATAATAAAATAATAATAAACATTAGAAATGCTCTAATAAATGTTTGAAGTAAATAAATTAATAAAATTTGAAATATACAAAAACACACAACTATTTCAAACTTATGAATTTAGTACACTCCTTTCCAAAATCTGAACTTTCATTAAAAAGCAAAGATTTTTGTGGGACGTCACCACAAAAATTAAAACCGAATCAGTTGTTGATTACAATCAACCCATTTTGAATGAAGGACAATATACCAACACGTCACTAAAATCAAAGATGAGCATCAAATCTTTGTCTTCTCCTAAACCGTCTTGATAACCTTTTTAAATTCATAAATATTATATACTTCAAAAAATATCATTAAGAATATTCTAAATTTGAATTTATACTAAAAAGGGAAATTTGATGGGATATGAGTCACACTCATGGTAAATTTAATTTGCAAATATCAAATTTTGAACAATTTGTTGAATTTGTATATTTTTTGATAGGTAGTATTCAGTGTATTTGGTTTCAATTTTTAAAAAATTGAATTTTCTCTTTTTTGTATTTTTTGTTTTTAGTGAATATTTTTAAAATTTTAAGCTTTTTTTTTACTTTTTTAGATACACCTTATTTAGATGTATCTAAAAAGTAAAATATTTGTGAAAAAATATTTTAAAAAATTAATAAATATACAAAAATACGAAAAATATAATGAATTTCTTTATTTTTTTATTTTTTTTTATTTTTGGAATTTAGTGAATTTTTTATTTCACGAAAATTATACTTTTTAAGTGTATTTATGTTAGGTGTGTCTAAATATTAAAAATTACTTAAAATATTAAAAAAAATTAGTAAAAACAAAAAAAAATGAAAAACAAGAAAGTAAAATTTTCTGAAAGTGTTTTCAAAAAACTAGAAACAAACATGGTGAATCGTTTTAAGTTATGGTAAATTACACTATTAGTCTCTTTAATTTGACCAAAGTTTCAATTTGGTTCTTGTAACTTCAATTTGAAAATTTGAAATCTAGACTTTTAATTTTGTTACATTATAGTCCTTCCGTCACTCACTATTAAAATTTTGAACACAAAAAAGATCACATACAAAATTAAAAGGATAAAAGTGGAATTCAAAAAAAAAAAATTTATAGGAACCGCTAGTGTAATTAATTCATTATACCAGTAATTCCTACAATTTTTTTTTAATCTCACTTTTATACCCCTACTTTTGCACATTGTTGTTTCCCTTTAAAATGATAGTAACATATAACGAAGGACCCCATTACAAAATGAATATAAAAATGTAAGATTTAAATTGAAAGTATGTAAATACAAATACTAATGGTGTAATTTACTATTTAAAACCTATTACATGGATTTAGCATACCATTAAACCCCTATGTAATGGAAGGTGAGGTTGGAGATGCTCGTCTTGGCACTTAAGCATCCACTAGATTACACTTCTATATAGATTAGGACAAACTTTCTTTTTTCTTTTTCCTATGGACAAATGACACATTTTACCTATGTAATTTGACCTAAATTTTACTTAAGTTTATATGATATAAATTGAATAATTTACTCCATACACTTTAAGTTCACTTTTAATTTAGTCATTTCGTTCAAGTTAAAAATTAAAATTAATGATTTTGACATATTTGTCAATCTCTTAATGGCTATAAGTAGAAAATATTAACAGAATAACTAAATTAAAATTGAATTTAAAGTATAGGGACTAAATTGTTCAAATTTGAATTATAAGGACAAAAAGTAAAGTTTAGATCAAATTATGGGAGCGAAAAATGTAATTTACCCAAAATTGAAACAATATACCATTATAAACTTATCACAAAATTTAGTCATGTAAAATAGATATAAATGTGATGAAAGAAAGAAACAAAGAAAGAGATATTGTTAGAAATGGTTTGGGAAAAATAGTTTTTCCCTAACCTTTGGCCTATATTTGTAGTAGGACCCATGTGCCAAAGTTGGCGGGTCTATGTGGCTACACGTTCTTTGCTGCGTAACGATTTACATCGTATATTTAGTTGCTCAACATCATTATCAAGAGAATGGAAAATTGATGCCAAAGTAAGCTCCATGAAAATAGTATATTGGTTAGTTTTCCAAAAGAGATGAAGAAAAGCTTGTTCCAAATTGCTTGGGTGGGCAAACATGTTTTGGGTTTATAACTCTTGAGTTTGCATCTTGAGGAGAGCCCCAAGGGGGACCCAAATTTTGTGAAGGGGGAGGTTTTATGTAACGCCCTCAAAATAACAACATTAAACCCATCAATATAGACATGCATTGATATATAAAAGTTCCACATTCTTCCATTTTATCAGAGTTTCATTACAAAAAGTATTACATGTTAACGACAAAAGCAAATGCCCTAAAGGTTTACAGCTTTCCAAGTTAACACTTGGTTACAACAAAAGAGTACTAACTCATTTACACATTAAGCCCTTGGCTTGAATTTACATGTAATACATCAAAAATAAAACGAAAAAAGTGTGTCCGCCTCTAGCCTCCCAAGCTATGTCCTTGGAGGTGGCATGCTACCTGTACCTGAAAATGATATTCCCATATAGGGTGAGCCACAGCCCAGTAGAAATACACTAAACCAAATATGAACAATGACTAAAAGATTAGCAGTTGATAGATGGCCAACACAGATACTTTCCCTTATCACACCTTACGGTTTCATGACATACAAGTCCATATTACAGTCCATTTTCCATTTCTTTTCAATTCTCAATTTATAACAATGGCTCAGAACCTGGCCAAATAACTCGTATGAGACAATAACTCATATCAAGCACTTCCCATTTCATAACAGATAAGCATTCTAGCTATATCACACACCAACAGATAAGCATACAAGCTATATCATCACTTCCACAGATATGCAATATGAGCACTATCACACTTCCAATGACAAGCATATGAGCTCTGTCAATACATCACTAGATAAGCATATGAGCTCTATCTACGGAGTCCATCCCCTATCTCCTCCCAACAACATCCGGTTTAGAGATCCATCCTCTATCTTCCCCTAAACCGTGGAGTACATCCCCTATCTCCTCCAACACAACACAATGCATATAAACAACAATTATACACATCATCACACAATACATAAATTTAATGTATTCTTTCAATCGTCAATCTCAATGACACATTCCAGTGATTAGTTTCAGTTGGCCTAATCATCATGCATTGTCTACAACAATCAAGACTATCCTCCACCGATAGCCCAAAGCAGTTATTTCTATACAGAAAATAAATGCAACAATGGATATATAATCAACATTCTAACTAGGTGAGTGATAAATAATCCAACTACACCCTTTTATCCCATGACTTCCCAAATCAATTCCTCATTTCTCATAATTAATTATGCAAATTAATTAACCAATGTAATTAGGGCATTTTCCATAATTAACATCACAACCCTTAGGTTCCATTTTCATTAATGTGTTAACATTAATTTCACTTTTCCATGCCAAACATGCATCTAGGTTTTATATAGTTAAAACCCCAACTTTTGTAGATTTACACAAGAGCCCCAAACTTTTGCAAAATTACCAAACCAACCCCAACATCTCAAAATACTAAAATTTAAAGACAGAACCCATAATAAGGAGTAGGTTATCCCTACCTCAAAGAATGACTCCCAACCAAGAAGGTGAAGAAAACGAAAATGCTCCAAACCACGAACTTTTCGGATCAAAAGATAGCCCTCGACGATCAATAACTTTTTTGTAAAGGCCAAAGGTGAGGAAGTCACTCCTACTAGATCAATACCTAGAGAGAAGGTAGAGCTCTAGAGTGAGAAGCTCAACAATGGTGTTTTTTGGAAAAGTAAGAGAGAGAAGAGAAGTGGAAAAAGTGATTTGAAAAGTCAAAACACGGAGCTTTAACCCAGTCGCCCCGCTCGAGCGTCAAACTCCCCGCTCGAGCGTCAACAATCCCGCTCGAGCGGCGGATACACACTCCCAGAACTTATACAGAACTAGGTCTCCGCTCGAGCGTCAACTCTCTCGCTCGAGCGTCACACGCAACATCCCGCTCGAGCGTCAAAACTCCCGCTCGAGCGTACAACACTGCAGAGGAGATACTGGAAGATGGAAAACTACGCTCGAGCGTCGAAAACCCCGCTCGAGCGGACAGACAACAACGAAGGGCCCGCTCGAGCGTCAAAATCCCCGCTCGAGCGTGAAGGCCAAAATCTGGGCAACTACTCTTGGTTTCCAAGTTCAACCAACCTGTTTCAAACTTGCCCAACACAACCCAAGACTCGAACACAAGGAATAGAGGATGTAAACAAGACACACAACAACTAACTCCACGGAACCTAAGTTCGAATACAACAATTAAAGAAAAGGGAAACCGGGATCGCTATATTTTAGGTAAAGTGGGCCTTGACCCATTAGATCTAAAAACAACCACACACACGCACACTGCCTAGGCCTGAGGTTGGGTTGGGCTTGGTGTTGTCCAACCCAGTGCTTATCTTTTTTGGTCCAAAAACTTTTAAATTTTATTTTTTGAAAATTAAATTCTTACCTTTTGACCCCAACGTTTCTGAATGTTGGCAATTTGGTCCAACATATCTTTTCAACTTTTCCCTCCAAACCCAAACAGGTTCCATGCATGTTCAATTCTGTCCCGAATAGCCACTATGTCTTCTATAAATAGGCAGTCCTTTATTTGTTCTTTTAATTCAATTTTTCATCCTTCTTCTTCCTGCATATTTCTGCATTTATTTCTTTGAGAGAGAGTATATACACAGAGTGTAGTGTGTAGTGCTACTATTAATTGTTATCGATCATTTTATCTTAAGAGATAAACGTCCAGATTCTGATAGCACTGTGTAGAGGACGAAATTGTCTTAAAAAAATAGTTTCAAACGCTGGACTTGATCATTTTTCCGGAAAAGTAATATTGTAAGTATTTTAGTTTGTTTTCTAGTTTTATGTTATTTAATTTTTTTCCCAGATTCTGTTTTGTTTCTATAATAAAAAAAAAAATTCCATTTTTTTTTATATTTTGTTTCGGTATTTAGTACTCGAACAGAATTTATTCTTTCTTAATCTATTCTTTGAATACAGTGAAGATTGTCTAACAATCTTAAGACAGAGTTTGGCTTTATCAAGATTAGTCTTCATTGTATTCAAAATTCTGATTTTATTTGTTTCTAAATTCAAATCAGTAGTTTATTTTTTGATTTTTGTAACTAGAAAATTGTATTGGTTTGAATTTGTTTTTCTAATTTTTTAATCAGATTTGATGGCTACTAAAATTGGTACACTAAATCCGGTTGTTACACCAACACCGGCTATTACCCAGAACCCTATTTAAGTTCATGTGGTTCCTGTGAATCATGGAGAAAAGCCGAACAGCACAGAGTTTAAGAGATGGTAGCAAAAGATGTTGTTCTATCTTACAACAATTAATCTTGCTCGATTTCTCTGCAAAGATGCTCCAATACTCAAAGAAGGTGAAAGTGATCGACAAGTTATTGCAGCTGTGGATGCCTGGAAGCATATTGATTTTTTGTGTAGGAATTACATCATGAATGGCCTGAACAACATGTTATAGAATGTTTATAGTCCTTTTAAAACAGCAAAAGAATTATGGGATTATTTGGAGAAAAAATACAAAACAGAGGATGCAGGCATGAAGCAATTCACTGTTGGCAAATTTTTGGACTTTGTAATGATTGACTCTAAGACGGTTATTAGCCAAGTGCAAAGTCTCCAACTTATCTTGCATGATATTCATGCAGAGGGTATGTCTTTAAGCGAATCATTCCAAGTTACTGTAATTGTGGAAAAATTATCACCGGCTTGGAAAGAGTTCAAGAACTATCTCAAGCATAAGCGCAAAGAAATGACATTAGACGAACTCATTGTCCGACTAAGGATTGAAAAGGATAACCGTAATGCTGAAAAGATGAATGGTAAAAATTCTATTGAATCCAAGGCTAATGTGGTGAAACAAGTGCACAAACCATATAACAACAACAGGAAGTATGCTAAAGATGGTCCTAAACAAGGCGACAACAATGGCAATAAAAAGTTCAAAGAAAAATGCTACAACTGTGGCAAGATTGGACATCATGCCTCTGATTGCCGACGCCCTAAGAAGTATTGCGGAAGTACAAGCAAAAAGACAGCCAATTAAGCCAATGTGACTGAAATAGAGTGCATCTCTGAAAGGGTCAATAACATTAGTCTCTCTATTGTAGTGTCTGAGGCTAATTTGGTAGGAAATCCCAAGGAGTGGTAAATCAACACTGGGGTAACTCGTCACATTTGCATGGATAAGAAGATATTCACTTCATATAGTGAGGTTGCCAATAGAGAACAATTGTTCATGGGAAATTCTTCTACTTCTACAGTGGCTGGACAAGGAAATGTGATCTTGAAAGAACTTACTCTCAACAACATGCTGCATGTACCAGACATTCACAATAATTTAGTTTCTGGATCTTTGTTGAGTAAAAATAGTTTTAGGCTTGTATTTGAGTCTGATAAATTTGTACTAACCAAAAGTGGTATGTATTCGAATAACAGTTACAAAGCAATGGGCTCTTTTAGATGAATATAATGACTGTTGTACCAATTTCTACTATTAATAAGATTAATACTGTTTCTGTTTATATTCTTGAGTCTAATTTATGCATGGCAAATTAGGACATGTGAATTTTGATGCTTTACGTAGACTTATTGGTTTGAAATATACCAAAATTTCAAATTGATCCTAATAATAAATGTGAAGTATGTGTAGAAGCAAAACTAATAAAGCCACCATTTAAAACGGTTGAGAAAAAAATCAAACCTCTAGAATTAATTCATACTGATCTATGTGATCTTAAATTTGTTCAAACTAGAAGAGACAAAAAGTATTTCATAATATTTATTGATGATTACACAAGATATTGTTATGTATACTTACTTAGAAGCAAAGATGAAACCTTAAAAATGTTTAAACTTTACAAAACCGAAGTTGAAAATCAACTAGGTAAAACCATTAACATAGTTAGAAGTGATAGAGGTGGTGAATATGATGAACCTTTAAATGAATTTTGTGCACAACATGACATTATTCATTAAACTACAGCATCATATTTTCCTCAACAAAATGGAATTGCTGAAAGGAAGAATAAAACCCTTAAAGAAATAATAAATGTCATGTTACTAAGTTCAAGTTTACCACAGATCTTGCCGGGGGTGAGGGGGGGAAGCAATATTGTCTGCTAATTATATTATTAACAGAATACCCCCACAAGAAAACTAATAGCACTCCATATGAGTTGTGGAAACGTCGACCGCCTTTGTACAAATATTTTAAAGTGTGGGGAGAAGTTCCTATTTCTAAAAAGACTAAGATAGGACCAAAAATAGTTGATTGTGTGTTTATTGGTTATGCACATAATAGTAGTGCATATCGATTTTTGACTCATAAGTCAGAAATACTTGATATACATGTAAATACTATTATAAAGTCAAGGAATGTTGTATTCTTTGAACATATTTTTCCTCATAAGAAATGACAGGAATTAAGTTCACAGAAAAGAACATATGATTCTACACAAAGTCAGAATATTATTGACAATCAGGAGCAAGAGACTAGTATTGGTCCCAACTAATAGGAAATAACTGATGATGAACCAAGAAGCAATAAAAAAGCGTGAACATCAAAATCCTTTTTGTCTAGATTTTTGGACACACGTGTTAAAAAATGAGCCTCAAAGATTTAAGAAAGTAATGTCAGGTCCTGAAGCACCATTATGGAAAGAGGCTATCAATAGTGAAATTGAATCCATCATGCAAAATAACACTTGGGAATTAGTGGATCTTCCACCAGATTGTAAGCCTCTTGGGTATAAATGGATATTTAAGAGGAAAATGAAAGTAGATGGTTCAATAGGCCAGTATAAGGCAAGACTTGTGGTAAAAAAGTTACAAATAAAAGGAAAGTCTAGACTATTTAGACATTTACTCTCCAGTGACAAGGATAACATCCATTCGCATGCTTATTGCTATAGCAGTGTTATATAATCTTGAGATACATCAAATGGATGTTAATAATTTTTTCTTAAATGGGGATCTACATGAAGAGATCTACATGGAACAACCCAAAGGGTTTGTAGTACCAAGAAAAGAAAAGAAAGTGTGTCGGCTTGTAAAATCTCTCTATGGTTTGAAACAAGCTCCTAAGTAATGGCATGAGAAATTTGATTATGTTGTACTAACTAATGGATTTGAGATAAATGAATACGACAAGTGTGTCTATGTTAAAAACACTGACAAAGGCATGTCATAGTTTGTCTTTATGTGGATGGCATGCTCATAATTGGTAGCAGTCATGATATGATCAAATCAACCAAGCAAATGCTGAACCACAGATTTGATATGAAAGATATGGGAGTAGTAGATGTTATTCTAGGAATGAAAATTACTAAAACATCTTACGAATATGTATTGTCTCAATCACATTATATTGAGAAAATACTTAGTAAATACATCAAGGATGATGTAAATGTGGCAAGAACACCTATAGATGTCAATCTTTATTTGTCAAAAAAATAAAGGTGATGGGATGTCTCAGTTAAAATACTCCCAGATCATTGAAAGTCTAATGTACCTAATGAACTGCACATGTCCTGATATAGCATATGTTGTCAATAAGTTAAGCAGGTACATTAGTAACCCTGGAGAAAATCATTGGAAAGCAATGACTTGGGTTGTTAGGTATCTAAGATTTACCCGTGATCATGGTCTAAACTTTACTCGATATCCAACAATACTCAAAGGCTATTGTGATGCCAATTGGATATCGGATACTAAAGATTCAAAATCCACTAGTGGTTATGTCTTTACTCTGGAGGGTGCAGCTGTTTCTTGAAAATCCTTGAAACAAAAAGGCATTACACGGTTCACAATGGAATCTGAGTTCATTACTTTAGATAAAGTATGAAAAGAAGCAACATGGCTTTGTCATTTCTTAGAAGACATTCCAATGTGGCCAAAATCTGTGCCAGTTATTTACATTCATTGTGATAGTCAATCTGCAATAGGAAGGGTACAAAGTCATATGTATAATCGTAAGTCACAAAATGTTCATTGTCTACATAATACCGTAAGACAATTGGTATAATCTCAATGGACTATATGAAGTCTAAATAGAATATTGCGGATCCGTTAACAAAAAGTTTAGCAAAAGAGCAAGTGTATAGTTCATTGAAGAGAACAGGTTTAAAGCCTATTACATAAGAAGCATCATAATGGTAATCCTATTTAGATGACTGGAGATCCCAAGAACTAAGTTCAAAGGGACAGCTAAGTTATGCGTGGCTTGTCAGAAATCAACAAGGGATCAAAATTCCCTATCCATTCTTATGGTGAGAGTGATATCTGCAACATGTGTTGTATGTAAGGTTTAAGGATAAGTTTTGCTTTTAATGATTACTTATATCTTGATTTAGGCATAAAAATCATACCGAGTATAAAGGGATACTTGCAATAAGAATCACCTATATAAGTGTTGAACTAAGGCCGGTTCTATGAGGATAAAGAGGCTAAATTCTCTAGAGCACTCATGAATAACCAGGAACGTTCAGGGCCAAAATGAACACAACCGTGAGAACCACGATGTGTCATAAGATACTTTGTGTGAAATCTATTGTTTTGGCTTACAAAAATGGCTGAACAATTTAAAGCATCGCATCCATTGGTTAGTTAGTACGTCCGATAGGTTATCACTAGGGAAGGTTCAAAGCCAAAAGCTACCTATCCTGATGCAAGGTATTTTCGATTTATGCTCTCTCGACAATTCTGCATATTGTTGCATTTCCGTTGTCATCTAATTCCATTCATGTGGGGGATTGTTAGAAATGGTTTGGGAAAAACAATTTTTTTTCCTAAACTTTGGCCTATATTTAAAGTGTGACCCATGTGCCAAAGTTGGCAGGTCTGTGTGGCAACGTGTTCTTTGACGCGTAACGATTCACGTTGTATATTTGATTGCTCAAAATCATTATTTGGTGAATGAGAATTTGATGCTAAAGTGAGCTCCATGAAAATCGTGTTTTGGTTATTTTTCCATAAGAGATGAAGAAAAGCTTGTCCTACATTGCTTGGGCGGGCAAGCATGTTCTGGGTTTATAAGTCTTGAGTTTGCATCTTGGGAAGGGCCCCAATGGGCGCCCAAGTTTTGTGGAGAGGGAGGTTATGGGTAAAGTGAGCCTTGACTCATTAGATCCAAAAACAACCACACATGCGCGCCGCCGCCTGTTCGAACTGAACCGAGCTTGGGTGCGAGTGTGAGGTTGGGTTGGGCTCGATGTTGTCCAATCCAACACTTATCTTTTTGGGTCAAAAACTTTTGAATTTTATTCTTTCTAAATTAAATTCTTACCGTTTGGAATTTAAAATTCTATTTGAAATTCAAAATAAATTTTGAAATGACACCAACATTTCTGAACGTTAGCAGTTTTGTTTAACATATCTTTTCAGTTTTTTCCCTCCAAACCCAAATAGATTCCATGCCTATTCAATTCTGTCCCGAACAACCACCATGTCTTCTATAAATAGGCAATCCTCTATTTGTTCTTTTAATTTGTTTTTCCGTTCTTCTTCTTCCTGCATACTTCTGCATTTGTTTTTTTGAGAGAAAGTATATACACAAAGTGTGTTCGCTGAACAATTAGTGTGTAGTGTTGTTACTAATTGTTGTCAATCATTTTATCCTGAGAGATAGACGTCTAGATTCTGATAGCACTGTGGAGAGGACGAATATGTCTTAAAGAAACAGTGTCAAACACTGGATTTGGTCATTTCCGAAAAAGTAATACTGTAAGTATTTTAGTTTATTTTCTAGTTTCATATTATTTAATTTTTTTTAGATTCTATTTTGTTTCTGTAATAAAATAAAATCGGTTTTTTCCATATTTTTTTATATATTTTGTTTCAGTATTTAGTACTCAAACAAACTTTCTTCCTTCTTAATCTATTTTCTTCCTTCTTAATCTATTCTTTGAATACAGTAAAGATTGTCTAACAAATATATGTAAGGATGCATCTAGAGGGGGTAAGAGGGGGCGATTCCTCTTACAATTTCAAAAACATCTTTTATTATAGTAGTATTAAGGCCTCGTTTGGGAACATGCTAATTTAGCCTCCGTTTGGCAAGAGCTAAACGGGGCTTTTTTGGCTATTTTAGCCACAAAAAACAAAATAGGCTATTTTAGCCACAAAAAACAAAATATCACATCCAACCCATAATCATTACATTCTTCTCTCACAAAAAAAGCCAAAAAAGTCAAAAAGCCAAAAAGCCATTCCCAAACCAAACTTTTTAGCCCAGGCTAAAATAGCCAAAAAAGCCAAAAAGCCAAAAAGCCAACCCACTTCCCAAACGGAGGCTTAGTAACTTTTTGGCTATTTGGCTAAAAAGGTAGGTAAAAAAAACTTGTATGTTTGTGATGACTTTTTGGCTAATTTCGAAAAGATGTGCAAAAAGTAGAGAGAAAAGAGAATCTTTGACTTTTTTGGTATGAGTTGTTGACTTTTTGGCTAATTTAGTAATTTTTTGACTAATTGACTAAAAAAGTAAGTCTCCAAACAGGGCCTAATTCCAATTATCTATAAAAGGCTCCCTCCCTCTAAGGTTTTTTCTTTTACAAAGTTTAAGTGGTCATCCTCTCTAAATTTTTAAAAAAAGTTTTAAATGACTGACACTCCATATCTATAAAACATGAGATCAAAATATAAAATTGAAAAAAAATAGACAAAATATAATACAAGAAATTAATTTCTTGTAACTAGTGTTAATTAGAAACCCTAGTCTGTAAAAAAATAGAATAAGATATCAACTAGTTATTTGATCACGTTCAAAAACTAGCTTTTTGATTTTTTTTGAAAAAATGTATAAAAAATATAAAGAGGTGATGTGATCTAAAAAAAATTAAAAACCAAAAAATTGACTTTTAACCTCTTGCCAAAAGAGGCTTGTATAATATTTTAATCTTGATTTTATAATAGACATTTTACGTTATTTATATATTTTTTATCTTATTTTTACTTTTTATATTAATAAAATTAATATTATAATTCATACTTCCTTTTTAAGAAATTGGTTAGTATAAATACATTTCGCCCTATATAAAAACTCATGGTCCGTCCATGGATATATGTGATGGGGGTTGCTTTACTGAGATATCCTTGGGGTTTCCATCTGCCGCAATTTCCATGGTAAAGGCGTGGAGAACATTCCTACGCACACTTGAGAGGATATGCTCCATGTGGGACTTCATTTGAATATTATATTTTCAATTTTGTTTTAATATAATTTATTCATCATATGTCGTCAATATTTTAACTAAAAAAATAAAGTGGCATACAAAATAAGAGGGGTTAGAGTATAACTAAAAGAAACTATAAGTACTACTAGTGTAATGAATAAATCACATAAGTAGTCCTTAAATT
The DNA here is from genome assembly GCF_004153795.1 of Camellia sinensis. Taxonomy (NCBI): domain Eukaryota; kingdom Viridiplantae; phylum Streptophyta; class Magnoliopsida; order Ericales; family Theaceae; genus Camellia; species Camellia sinensis. The sequence continues at coordinate 54,304 of NW_021024492.1, read as the reverse complement.
TATTTATTTTTTAATTTTTTTTAGTCCCTCTAATTTTGCACATGGTATTTATTAGTTTAAAATTCTAACGATAAGTGACGGAAATACCACTTTAAAATAAAATTGAAAGTATAAGATCCAATACTTTGATATCAAGTGATTTGTTTTTAATTTAGTATCGTGTAAAACAAAAAATGCCCAAACAAAATTTTTTTTTTAATAAATATTCAAATATGTTTTCTTCTATCCTTTTTCTCACAGCAATTATGATTATTGTTCACGAGAAGTATGTTTTGAAATTTAAGATGCACTAAATACATGTGTAGATATGGACAACTTGTCCATTGCTTCCATGGTGCTGGTATATTGTGTTTTTTTCTCTAGGGTTTATTCTTCTTGACAATTTGTTGGAAGCTTTTGGCCTTGATTGGGGATTTAAGATTTTAGTCAAAAAGTTACTATGAATTGTCACATCACTCTTTTATTTTTCTGCATATCTTTTTATAAAAAATCACAAAACGAACTAAAATAGTCAATTCCTAAACAAGGCCTAAGTTAGCCTTTATTTACTAATAAAGGTCTAGAATTTAAGCTTGATAAGACATGGAACTTGTTACAATTCGGCCAAGTCTTCTGCAGCTGCAATGCACACCAGAGGCTACCCAGCACATCATCCATTGATGGACGTTCAATCCCCTTATCACGTACGCAAATTCTCATCCAACAGAATGTTGGTCGGTTTCAGGTTGCAGTGAATGAATGCCTGTTTCGTACCTGCATTGAGGTATTGTAGTCCTCGTGCAACACCAATGCAAATCTCTAGAGGCTTCTCCCATGGAAGAGGATCTTTGTCAGTTTCATAGAGATAATCGTACAGAGACCCATTGACCATATACTGATACACGAGGATTACCTCATACTTGTCATTGTAGTATCCAATAAAAGAAACAATGTGGAGGTGACGCAGTTGGGATTGCACTTGGATCTCAGACCTAATTTGCTCCAAATTCCACTCATATGCCCCTTCTTTCCACCTTTTAATTGCCACATCAAGATTCCCCATACGACCTCTATGCACTACGGTATAAGCACCGTGCCCGATCAAACGTTTGTGAAAATTATTTGTGGCAGCTCGAATCTCTTCCAACGATAAATGACGGTATAATTGGATGGCACCAACCGCAAATGGATCCCTCTGCACCTGCCATGGCTGTCCACTCTTAGAACCAAGGCCCTTCCCCATCCTCCACCTAAGATCAAAACCTTTAGCTACTACATTCGAAATAATCAAAAACATTTTGGTGATTATTCCCTTGCGTCGAGGTATATTGCCTTGTGATGCCAACATGCCCTCCAAGCTTCCCACTACTTCAGCTATTGTAGGCCTTCCTTTTGGATGATTATGTAAACATTTGTTTGCAAAATCTGTAAACATCTTCAAACAATATGGCGATATTTGTCCTCTTAAAGAAGGATCAATGATTTGATCGACCGTTCCCTTTTTTATGCAGTGTTGAGCCCATAGCGCTAAACTGCGTTGCTCCTCTTCAACACTTATATCCACTGGTAGCTTCGCACATAACACCTCAAACAACACTACGCCAAAGGTATAGGCATCTGATTTCTTGGTAAGTCTACGCGTCAAGAAATACTCTGGATCCAAGTAACCAAACATGCCTTTAACATCTGTACTAACGTGGGATTGAGTATGGCTAGTCGAGTCCATTTTGGACAAACCAAAATCTGAAATCTTAGCAGCCCAATTCTTATCCAACAGGATGTTTGTGGTCTTCACATCCCTGTGTATGACACTTTGCTCAGTATTAGTATGAAGGTAGTTCAATCCATTGGCGGCACCAATGCAAATATTGAGTCTTTGTTCCCAAGTCAGATAATGGCCGTTTCCTTTATTAATTTTGTAGAGATGTTCGGCAAGCGTCCCATTGGCCATATATTCGTAAATGAGTATCATCTCGACACAATCATCGGAATAGCCAATCAAAGTGACGAGATGATTGTGTCAGAGCTTGGAAAGCGCCTTGATCTCTGTCCAAAACTCTTTTGCACCTTGCTTGGACTCAGTATTCAACCGCTTGATGGCAATAGTGGTGGATTCATTGGATTCATCATCGATGAACCCTTTATACACCTTACCAAATCCGCCTTTCCAATGAACAAGGCATCATTGAAGTTGTTGGTCGCGGATTGCATCTCAGCAAGTGAAAAACGACGGCACAATTCCATAGATTGATACCCATCATTTGCAATTGTATTCCTACTATCAGAAGCCAACATGTTTAGTGGTGGTTTTAAGGCCGGTCAGCGGTGGCAGCCGGCAGTGGTAAAAGTAAGAAGATGATGGAGAGTGAAGAGGGTTGAGAGACTTGAGATATACACATAAGGAGCTGGAAACTGCCAATACGAGGGCTGTGAATTGTAATTAAATAATTTGGTAGTGTGTGAACACAAGAAATGAAGGTTTTGCTCCAAGGGTCAACAATGGTAAGCTGTATTGAATCATTATTACCTTTTGTTTTGTGGTTCAACTCCAATTTCGGTTGCTGATTCAATTGGAGAAGTATTGTTTGGCTAGGAGGGAATTATTTCTAAAGTTTAGTTTGAATGATTTGAATCCTTCATTTTGTAGATTTCATTAAGATTGCGTTTGATTGAGAAATTTAGAAAAGAGAAAAGTTATGTGAAATGTAAATAAAATATATCTATATTTTACCTAATTTCGCACTCATTTTTCATTTTCCTTTCCAAATCCCTCTATAAATCTCTCAACTAAACACAACTTTAAAAAAAACATTTACATAAAAAAAAAGTTAATTAAATTAAATTGATCATACATCGATAACAAAATGATTAGGAATGGTTTGAGATGTTCTAAATAAGTGCACTTTTTTATTTTTTATGAAATATGGATTGGGTATGGGTTGAGTTTGAAGTGATGTGGTGGAGAAATGATATGATTTAAATAAGATGATGCGACTTAAATAGAATAGTGACTTTTTAATTTTTAACGTTTTTATGTTATGACAAATAAGGCCGAAATTACATTTGTTTTAAAAAAAAAAAAAAATTAATAACATAAAATTAAAAAAATATATTTTCAAAATCATATTTTATCGTTTAATTTTATAAAACAAATCAATATAATTTAATTATGTGTACTTACTGATATCAGATCAATCCTACCCACGAACAAATTCAAAACACATGTAGCGGACGTTATTCATAAAAACAAATCAATGTGTTGTTACTGGGGCATGGTCAGACTCGTACTTCAAAGGCGTGTTTGATTCCAATATAACAACAAATTATTTGAATCATATATATATATATATATATATATATATATATAATATATATAACAACAAATGATTAGATTATTAATCCTATCAAATTTATATTCTTGCTTTTGAATTACGTAAACAGCATCCCATTTAATAATGTAATCTTAATTTTACAAAATTATAGTATACTTAATCTCAAGAAGGGTGGGTATTAATAATCCTACATATAATTATCTTATGAGATTATTAATCTGATGAAATTGTTAATCCCATCACTAATATTTCAACTAATGAAACAGGACCAAGAATGTTGTGATTTGTAAGGGAAATACGACCTAGACTTTGTGCTGGAACATAGAAAAACATCATAGAAGCTTGGCAATTTGGTGATTTGTACGTCGTGATCTTGAACCACCTAATAATTTTTCCACTTTGTTGATAGAGACCCCCACAACCCCCTTTGTGATCCACACCATTCATGATGTGGACCCCACACATACATGAGTGGGCCCCACACATACATGAATGGTGTAGATCACTAAGGGGGTTGTGAGGGTCCTCCACAAAGGGGGTCTGACTCATTTTTCATATTCAATTTAGTACAATGAGATCCATTCTTTCTTTCTTTTTTCGATGATCAGGTGTCTAAACCAACTTACTCATACCTCGACTAATCCCAAAACTTACGCAAAGCATCCCTCCATGTCAATCAAGCAAATTTCAGGCAAAACAGCGAGCGTGGCCCTAAGGAGTTGATAGCATCTAATTGGAGTTAAACCTAAGACCTGGAGGGAACACACCCCCAAGTCCCAAACTGCACCTATTAGGCCAAGCCCTTGAGGTTAATAATTCAACCATTTAATACTTTTTCTTGGTATTTTTCCAATTAAAAATTCTAGGTTCCTAACATTGCTGGAAAAAAACATCTAGTAAGCCCAACTTATGATATTCGTGTAGAGGTCTTTGCGGGGAAAAAAATGTGAAACTAGTAATTCAATGTGAATTAATTTAAAAGGTTTGGTTCTAGTTCCAAATAACTAAAAGGATTTGACTTCACTTAAATGGGGATCTCAATTTGAGCGAATGTTTGTGTCCATTTTAGAATCAATTCTAATTATCCAAACTGTTCACTTTTTAGACTCATTGAGTAAAATATTCATACCAAAAATCAAGATGATTGGACTTCAGTGGCTATATTTTTTGATCATATTTGTTTTTAAAACAAAAAATAGATGACAAATATAATTTTAAAAATAATCATCTATTTTTTGTAATATAAATTTAATTCAATCATATAGCCACCAACGTTCGATTATCTTGATTTTTTAAATGAATATCCTACAAAGTGAACAATTCGGATCATCAAAACAGTAACTATGGTGGACTCTACGGATTCCTCAAAAACCTGTTTATAGAAACTGAATAAGAATAAAGTAGAATCAAACGGTTTCTTATTTTTATTAATTCTAGTATTTTATTAGCGTGGAAACCTGTTGACATATTCTTCCTGTGAGGCTGAGATTGTCAATGCATAAAGCGAATGCAGATACTAATTGTGGATTGTGTATAGGCAGTGTCAAGACAGAAATCCAGAGATGTGTGCCAACGGGTGTTCAAAATATCCAAAATGACATGATTCTACTACCCTAATCCAAACAACACCATCTAACATAACCTAGCAAGGGTTGAAGAGGATAAAAAGTAAAAAGAGCAAATGATGTGATAAGCCGAGTGGACTTATCGCCAAATGAGTGCTTTAGTTTGCCAAATCACTAACTACACTAGGTTCTGTTCCTAAAACCAACGACACATGTAGGGTCACAAACACAACCTATTCAGCTCCTGGCGTGACATTGAGGTTGGTCTTCTATCCAAAGCAATCCAACACAAAGTCACAAACTCAACCTAGTTGTGTTGCAGCTTGTTTCAGTTTTAGCATATAACCTTAAATTAGCTTATAGCATGCAAAATGGTCACTTGAAATATGGCAGTGTGTGCAACTGCATTTTTAATTTATCCCTCTTCGTTTTCCAAACTTAATGACACTTCAATCAAATACTTCTTCATCCAACTTCATGAAGACACAACTGATATTTTCAAGTTAGAAATGCATTTTCCATTTCCATTTTTCTATTCAACTATCAACGATTGAATCATGATATTCCGAAGTAAGTAAATATTCAATTGAGTCCTAAAGTTCAACTCCAACTAGTCACTAGATTATAAGCAACATCTTAAAATGACATAGAAAGCAACCTCACCTTCAATAAATATGAGGTTGTCATCAATCAATAACTTATATTAACAACGATACTGTGGAACAGGAAGAGAAAAAGACTGTAATGCATCTGCATGTTACAGAATATATTTATGAAAGACTACTTGCAAACATCACATAAAAAATACTATTTCCAGATGAAAAAGAGTTTTGGACATGAATACAATTCAAAATTCAAAAAGGCAATATCGGTCCAAAGAGATTAACAACATCTTCATTTAACATTTTCAACTAATGATTTACAAGCAAAAAATATGTACAGGACAAAATGAGAACTCAGGATAAGCATGGGCATTACTTTCCTCATAGCATGTCAACGAACAAGAACTAAATCAGTATATAAAAAATACGTAGAAAACTAAGTAAAACGATATACATATATATCAGTCTCATTTTGCATAACATAACCAATTTCCAAACTCTAGTCTAGAGGGCAAGAAGCTTTTCAAAATTCATGTTTCAGATCAAAAAAATCAATTTTGACAATATATCTATTGTAAACCTTGCAGTGAACCCATAAATTACACATCAACGATTCAACATTTATTTTTTACCCAAAATATGATCTCTGTGAAAAGTTAAACATCATCATTACACCCTCAGCAGTACCTAAAATTACTAAGACTCACTGGCTGAGGCAATATCGTCTTTGTGCTTAATCATACCAGAATCCACAAGAATGGGAACCTCTGCTGCAAGCCATGGTGCAAGACCCAAACAAAGGGCATGTGCTATTCCAAACCTTGGGCTGACAAAACAAAAAAAGTCGTCAGAAGAACAAGTCACCAACAATTCCATTATTCCCAAAACGAGGAAAAAAATTTAAATCATGAACCTATTACTAAAGAAGGGAAAATGTTACAACTCCGCCAAACCTACAAAAATTCAATTTGACTGAAATTTAGGTCTTGTTTGGCATGATCTAAAAAAGTTAAAAAGTCAAAAAGTCACTATCATATTTAAGTCACATCATCTTATTTAAATCACATCACTTCTCTAACACATCACTTCAAACCCAACCCATACCAACTCATATTTCATAAAAAGTTAAAAAGTGCACTTATTTGGATCATCCCAAACCACCCCTTATGTTTTCTTTTTCTCCGCCCCACTCAATTGGGTCAGCAACCAAATAAATAGAAACACATGAATGTTAACCAATGGCATCCAAAATTCATCAAGTTATAGGATAAATATCGAATTACATTCCAAGCAATACCCAATAAAAAAATCTTCAGAAAATTAAATAAATAACCCCAAGGTTTAATCCTTACAACAATTAAACCCTAAATTTTTAATTTTATCAAATAAAACCTAAACTTTTAAAATGGACACAATCTTGACCATTTGTCCGTCATCTGTTGGCTATGACACACCAACACTCCATAAGAAGTGTCGTGATGGTGTCAAACACGAGGAGATGGTGGGAACACTAGGACACATACATGACACGCCAACTAGTGTGTCCTTGTATTTAATTAATTTGTTTTCAAGCGACAAGCCACTTGGTTTTTTTGTCCTCTTCTTTAGTGCTTTTGATGGATGTTGATTGTTTATTACTCTCTTCATAGATTTAAATAATTAATAGATCATCTATAAAAATGACATAAATGATAAGAATAAACTTCAAAGTGAATTGTTTTTTTATATTGCATTAGTGTTATATTTTTTTATTGTCTTGTCCTTGCCCATATCCTATGAAGCATGGACACTCCAAAATCGGTGCCGTGGCAGTGTCTGACATGCGAACACATACGGGACACGCCAGATGGCATGTCCCTTTAATTAAATGATTTGTTTTGTAGGGGACACGGCGGGGACACGACAAGAACAAGCGTATCCATATCGGGACACCGCATGGGACACGACGGGGCTCATTTTTAATTTATGAAACTTGTATGGGGTCAATTCGTAAAACACAAAACCAGATCCATTTCTAGAAGCTCAAAATCGAACTCAGAACGAGAGAGAGAGAGAGAGGGTCGTCGGGTATACCTAGAAGCTCTTCGCTGGTGAGTCGTCAATGGTCGGTGGTTGGTCTCCAATCGTCTTCTTCATCTTCGTCTTCGTCTTCGTCGCTCTCTCTCTCTCTCTCTCTCTCTCTCTCTGTTTGCATATAATTTACTTTATATAAGATAATTGATCATATATAATATATATAATATATATAATAAAATTTATAAATTATAATTTTTATCATGTATAATAAAATATCTAATTATTATTTTTTAAAATATCATATATAATAATAATTTTTGTAATTTATTATTTCATAACTTTTTAACATATAATAAATAAAATAAATCATCTAATTATTTAAAAGAAATCTAATTAAATCATATATAATAAAAAAATTATAAAATAAAATATCTAATCTTTCTTTTTATTTATTTTAACATAATTTATTATTCCTTATTTATTATAATTATTTATTCATAATATATATGTATATATTAAAAATATATCAATTAAAAATGAAAAAATAAATTTATAATAACACATTATTTAAAAAATATAATAAATAAATAAAATAATTAATGTGTATTAAAATAAAAATACTTATAAAAAAATTAAAAAAATTGCCATGTCCCTTGTCATGTCCATATTCCCATTTTTTAGAAATTATCGTGTCCTATGTCCGTATCCATATGCGTGTCTATGTCCGTGTCCGTACTTCATAGCCCATGTACATGTCCCCATTCACATTTTTGAAATCGCCATGTCCCATGTCCATGTCTACATCCGTGTGTCAATGTTAATGCTTCTTAGTATGTCAAGTGGCACTCTCTCATTAGTTCTTCAAACTAAGTATTGATCCTACTATGGGTTGATCATATAGGATCACACCTCTTCCCTTCTCCCCCTTTCCCAACAACGCTCCCCTCTCTCTCCACCTCCAATTCCAGTGTTGTTCCCCCTTTCATCCCTTGTTCTTCCTCCCCTTCACTAGTCTCTCTCTACCTCCCTAATCTTCCTCCCCCTCTACCTCTTTGTTCTCCCTCCCTTTCAACCTCACCACTACACAACTTTGATCTCCAACCCACCGCCAACCCTTGCCACCCCAACCCCTCCCCCTTCCTCCCCAGCCCTTCCCTACCACCCTCAGCCCCTTCACTACCACATTCTATTAACCCCCATAATCCCCTTCTTCCCCACATCCTACCGCGTCCAACCCCTGAAGCTACCACAAAGGACAAAAATGAAGAGATCTACAACACAAACGTAGAAAGATTCCCCCATATCCTTCAATCACTGCTACCCTATCACGCCACCCCATTTGTGCTCACTAGTAGCCGACATATAGATGTATATATATAGACATGTATGGATCTATAAGAAATCAACGAGACCCAGACACACTCGTTCCCTCCCCAATCACATGCTTCCTTTTTCTCTTGTGATACGCCAAAATCGCCTGGGACAAACCCATCATCACACAAGTGGTGACTGTGTTGGAGGATGTAGTTGTGGTTTAGTGGATAGAGGAGGACGTGGTCCAATGGAGGTGGCAGTGGAGATGGAAATGAAGGTGCTCCAATGGAGGTGGAGGTGAAGTTGAGTTGGCAGTAGAGGAGTTATTGTTTACACAGAGATTACAGGGGGGGTGGTTTACAAATGAGGGGAAAATGGTCTTAGTCCCATGTCACTTTGTCCCAACCAAATATGCTTTTGACCGAGCCCAAGGTTTAGCAATCCAATCCTCCTCCCCAAACAGGTAAACAAGTATGGTCTTAGGGTTTATTTGTAATCTCCCCAAAAAATTTCTTCCAAATCAATTTATTCAAGACCAAAAATAACAAATCATATCCAAATTTCAATTAAGCACAAAACCCCCCACAGATCACACAAACACGGACTTGTTCTTTTTTTTCAATCAGTAATAATCACAATGCAGTTATAAATTCCAGTTAAACACAAGATATAATCACAATTTCAAAAGAAATAAAGAAGACATAACCATACCAATTCTTGGCCCAAAGAGGCTTGAAATGCACCGTCAAGCAAATCTTCCCTCCTCTATACATCTAAAACCCCCAAACCCACCGAAAAAAAAACAAAAACCCATTAAATTACAACAAACACAGAACCAAATTGATCAAAAAAAAATTGAAACCAAAATTGCCACCAATCAAAATACCTTATGTGTCTTGCCATCGAGTTGGGGAAGCTCGATCTCAGGGGCGGTGGAGGGGTATGTGACGGGAATGTCGAATTGGAGATCGAATTCGTACTTGAGAAGGTTGTGGACGTACCAGCACTTGCCGATCCACCTGGTGCCCTCGGGATTTGCAGCGGAGATGCGAAACCAGTCGTTATCTTTGGACTTGTTCATGGAAGTATAGGCGATCAATGACTTGTACTCCTCCTTCAGCCTCTGCGTCCATGCAGCACCATCGCGTGGGCCGGCTTTCGTTGATAGAAGAGGTATCTGCGTTAGAGTCGACTTGGTGTTAGGATCCCAACCCTCCATTGTCAAACCCTAACCCTAAAGCCTCTGATCTCTCTCTGTCTCCTGTTTGGCGAGTGAGTGTTGTTCGTTTGTCGCGGAATTTCCTTTCGAAAATGGAATTCAATACAATAACTACTCCATTAACATAATACAACATGTAAGCGATCAAATCGATTCAATCGAATTAAATCAGCTATATTAGTCTGTGTTTTTAATGAAAATTGGTCTAGGTAATTTTTAAATTTGAATTTTTTTGATTTTCGATTTTCGATTCAATATCGATTTAAGTACCTTGTACACCGATCTAAATCGAAACGGACCACTTCAGCATATATTATATTTATAATATATATATATATATATATATATAATTTAATAATATAATGATACTAATAAATATAATAAATTATTAACCTTAATTAATTAATCTTATCATTTTTATTCTTATTATATATAATCATAACTCTAACTCATTATCCTTGAAACTTTAGTATTTTTGAAATTTTTTTTTGTTTTTTTTTTGTTTGTTAATTTAGGAATTGAAAAGTATGTGTTAAATGGATGAATTAGATATGTTTGAAATGGTAGACAAATAACTAATTTAATGTTTTTATACAGATTAATGATTATATTTAAAAATGACTCAAGTTTGAAAAATCATAAACCGATTAAACCGCACCAAATCGAACCGTTCCAGTCGGTTCGGTTCGGTCCGGTACGGTTTGGTGGGAGAAGCGGTCTGTATCGGTGTTCAAAATAATAAAATCGATATTATCAATTCGGTATAATTTTTCACCTAAATACCAACCGTACCAAACCGATTACATTTCTAACTATAACTACGCCATTAACCTATCTTAACATATTAACAATTTATTTTTTAAATAAAAAATAATAATAATAATAGGGTATAAGAGTTAATGGGAGGATTTTGGGCATAGTTTTTTAAAAGTTAAAAATCATCATTTTTTTAAGACAAATTATTCACAGAACACTTACCAATAAGTTTCTTATATAAAATTTAAAACTCATCTAATTCTAAAATAAAATAGTTATACCAATTAATTTTATATATTTTTAATTTTTATCAAAAAAATTAAATTTAAAAATGCTGTTACATCATACCATTACCAGACTTCCGTCAAACGGTCATCAGAGACTCGTCAGAATGTTCAACATACCGGAAAGTCACCGGAGTATCGCCAGAAGTTCACTGGAAGTTCGCCGAAGTATCGCCGAAATGTTCTAAACGTCATTAGAAGTTACTGGAATATCCAAAATGTTCACTAGACGTCAAAAATGTCATCAGAGACTCACCAGAATATCCAGAATATTGCCAAAAAAAATAAATGGACAAATTATAGTGAAAAAATATAACAAAATGTACTACATATTGATAAACTGAAAGGGAAAAAAATAAATAACAACAACAAACAACAATGCGAAAAAATATATATATTATTTTTTTATTTTTGTAGGGTTTAAACAAATAATCTCCAATATTGATCAAACTGAAAAGTAAGCTTTGAAACTGTAACAATTTTCTATTTCAAAGCATGATTATATTAAGCATTTATCCTCATTAATCAAATTGGAGAACATGTTATGAAACAGTAAAATTTTACAGTTCTAAAAAATGTTTTGAAACTGCAAAATTTTGCAACTAAAAAAATGATTCATTTCAGCACCAAAAAAACTGAAACTGTAAAATTTTACAATTTTTACAGCTTGTAACTAAAATTTAAAAACAACTTGTTCAAAATTTGAAAATTTTGTCCATTAAAAAAAAAAAAAAAAAGTGTGTAGCTGAGAAAATGTCAAAAAATTGATAAATCAAAGGAGAGAAACAAATATAGAAAGAATATTATACTCCGACAACTATTTTTTGTTTAAATTTAGTCAGGTCTCATGTAGATCTACTCAGATCTGATGTAAATCTGAGTAGATCTATTCATCTTCTTCGCCGGAAACTTGTCTCATTCGTTATCGGTGAGAGTGAAGTAAGAAGTTGGTGGTCAGTGGTTGCCCGTGCATCCCAATCAACAGTGGTAGTCAATTGCTGGTAACTGTATATTAGAAAGAGAAAATAGAAATAAACAAGGCATGGTCGTCAGTCGCTGAAAATCAGGAAGAGAAAGAGGCAAAGAAGAACGAATGCACAAAAAATAATGAAAAAAAAAAATACGTAGTGGACTTTTGAGAGTATCTAAAAGGTTGTGGGACTAAGGGGTTGTTTGGGGTGTCCTAAATAAGTGCACTTTTTGACTTTTTGGACTAAAAAGTTGAGAAAAAAAAGATGGTTATTTGTATTAACTTTTTGACTTTTTATGAAAAAATGTGTATTAAAAATTTGTATAAATTAGTGTATGGGAGAAGATTAGGAGTGTGAGTTGTATAGCCGTACTATCTGTGCAGCTGATTGATGTTAAGAAATTATTGGCTACTTTTCGGGACATTGCACTTGATGGTGTTGTTCGGCCCGTGGGGGCCATCACGGGTCCCGTTTTGATAATCTGAACTATTCAATATGTAGAACTCGTCGAGTACTATATGCCTGAAAAAAATTATGTTGATCGGATATCGATAGTTATCTGATCAAATTAGTTTTTTTCAATCGTTAACTATAACACCATCCATTTTTTTATACAAAACTGATTGGATCATATAGTTAGTGATATCCGATCAATGTGATTTTTTACAAACATATAGTACTCGACGAGTTCTACACATTCAACGGTTTAGATTATCAAACTGGGACCCGTGATGGCCCCCACGGACTAAACAACAGTGTGTTAAAATTGCACCCCAACTGTGCAATTTTTCTTAAAAAATGCAGCTGCAGATCTGAACCGGTCAGATTTGTCTAGTAATTTTGTATGTAAAATTAAATTTTTAATATTTTTTTTAGTGAATAATGATAACTTTTTAACTTTTTAAGTAATATTTTGACTTTTTATCTTTTTTTGAACATGCCAAACTAGGCCTAAGGGGTTGTTTGAGGTGTCCTAAATAAGTATATTTTTTGTCTTTTTGGACTAAAAAGCTGAGGAAAAAAATATGGATGTTTAGGTTCATTTTTTGACTTTTTATGAAAAAACATGTATTAAAAAATTGTATAAATAAGTGTATAAGGGAATAAAGAGATGGAATAGGGCGTACGGTTGGAAGCCTAAAGGGTAGCATGGCAGAGGGCAGTGTAAAAGATTGATTCTATACTTTTCAGGCATAAATTGGTCGATTCTGTTCGGCCTATGGGGGCTCACCGCAGGTCCCGTTTTACTAATCGGAACCGTTCAATGTGTAGAACTCGTCGAGTACTATATGCTTGTAAAAAATCACGTTGATTGGATATCGATAACTATCTGATCATATTAGTTTTTTTTATTAACTATTAACTATAACATCATCCATTTTTATACAAAACTGATTTGATTATGTATTTAGCAATATTTGATAGACGTGATTTTTATAGGCATATAGTACTAGACAAGTTTTACATATTAAACAGTTTAGATTATCAAAATGAAACCCATGATGAGCCCCCACGGGCCCAGCTCTACCATCCAATTTAGTGAATATTTTACTATAAGTTTTTTTTTTCCCTGATCAATGACTCCACTATCACGTCAGTACCAATGTTGGGGTGTTTTTTTTATTTGTATTAACATGTGTATATTATTTTTTTAATATTTTTTTTGGTAAATAGTGATAACTTTTTAACGTTTTTGGTAATTTTTTGACTTTTTGACTTATCTTTTAAATAGAACTTCTAAGTAATTTGTCCATTATTCAATCCTCCATTCCAGGACGCTTAACATTTTGTCTTTTAAAATTTCAACACAAACATGGTGGATCTCACAATTTAGACCAATAACAAATTATTTGGAGCACCACTTAGACTCACTCTAGGAGCATTGAATAATTTCTCCTTTATTATGTTTGGGTTGTCCCGTTGTTTTTTCAGTTTTTTTAATTATATAATTTTATTTTTATCTTAAAATTATTAAGAAATTACAAATGTTCCATTTGTTTAGATATAAAATATTTTTTTAGCGAAATAAAATATTTTTTTGTTAAAATATTTTTCTATGTTTGGTAGTGGTGTGGGTAAGAGTGTGCACGGTGTGGTTTGAGGCTAAAAGAAAAACCACTTGACGGGTGACGTATTGGAAAATTTGCTTTTAGAAATCTCCATTTTTCCATCACAAACCAGCGGAACTGTTGGCAAATAATGGTCATTTCGACTTGGCGGTCCACACAGATTAGTGAATTAGAAAAAAATTAATTCAAATTACAAAATTTGAATCAAAGATTTTTTTAAAAAAATAATTATAAACTAGCTAAAATAGTAGAAATTAAAATACAAATTTATAATAAAGATAAGTAAAAAAAATTCAACTACAGTACCTACAAAATTCTAGCAAAACAATCCCTAATTTTTGAACAGTACATAAATTTGCCTTTTATTTTTATTTTTTTTTGTGGATAAATAATTCATTGAACAAACAAAATTAACACACAAAAAACAAAAAACAAACATAGCCAATGAACAAGAGAGAGAGAGAATACATAAGGAAAAAAAATGAAGAAACAGAAACCCAGGAGTTGTTTGGCATGTGCTAGTTTAGCAAAGGCCCGTTTGTTTTGGGTTATAGCAAGGGGATTAGGATTACTAGTACCTTGGGATTAGTATATGGGGTGTTTGTTTTGAGAGATAGCCTTGGGACTATTAATACCTTGGGACTAACTAATACCTTGGTATTACTAATACCTTGTTTGTTTTGAGAGATAGGGAGGGTATTACTAATACCTTGGTATTACTAATACCCTTGGGGAGGGGATTCATAGTGAGGAGGTAGAGATGGTATTAGAAAAATAGTGAGGGGATTAGAAATTTTTTTATTTTTTTTATTTTTTATATATTGGAAATTTTTTTTAAAATATAATTTTTAATTTTTTATATTTTTTTATTTGTTTTATTATTTTATATAAAAATAATTTAACAATTCCTCACTACTCAATTCCTCACTATCAATCCCCTCACTAACAATCCCCTCATTATTAATCCCCTCACTATCAATCCCCTCCATTCTATCTCTGAAAACAAATAACCCTCACTAACAATCCCCTCACTATTAATCCCCTCACTATCAATCCCCTCCATTCCATCTCTGGAAACAAACGGGGCCTTTGTGTTTTTATAATATTAGTAGAGGTGTACGTGCGTTTCACATGATAAATTTCACATATTATTCTATATTTTTATGTTAATGTTTGACCTTGTACATGAAATGTATAAACACCTCATATAGAATTTGTCAATTCCTTATTTAACTTGATGCCAAACGATGTGAATGCAAAAATATTATTATATGCTCGAATATGTCTACAAAATTCAACAGCCTCTACAGTTTGAGAAATGAACATGGTTCTTAGATATGTTGGAATTTCGGAGCTTGTAAAAACTACATCTCCGTTTTAGCAATAAAAGTTTAGAGATTCATATTCAAACTTTTCAGCCTTATAAAAACTGCAATGTGTCATTTTACGTAATTCATGTTTTAGAGAGCAAACAATTTGCGATGATGTGTCACATATTTTTAATATATATAAGATAAACTACAGACATTAGATTCAAGTCTATATTATAAAATATGTCCAAAATAATAATTAATTTTGCATGTTTATCAGTCGTTAGAGTTGTCTCGCCATGCCCTTCCAAAGAGTAAATTGTTTGTTAAATGTGTTTGGGCCTTTGTATTTCCTTTTCCTATTATTTGAAATATTTTCAATATATTGTTTTCATTGTTTAGGTGTAAATCTGGCATATCGATTCTTTTATCGAACGCGACATTTTGAAATTACATCTGTGATCAATTCTTTCATTAGTAATTATAATAAATGATGAACATTTTTTTTTCTTTTTTCATAAAAATTAACATAAAAGTCCATACCATTGGTTTTGTCCATCTCTTTTGTTGATGGAGGAGTGTTTTCTTTCCTTATTTTGATCAAAAAATTGGGAAAAAAATAATTAAAACCGAGGAAAAAAATTTAATTTCGATTAAGAAGAATGAACAAATATCAACTAATAAAAGGACAAAACTTATTTTACTTAAAAAAATTAACTTAGGCCTCGTTTGGGAAGAAGCTAATTTAGTAATTTTTTGGCTATTTGGCTAAAATATGAGCTAAAAAAAACTAGTATATTTGGGATGACTTTTTGACTTTTTACGAAAAGATGTGCAAAAAGTAGAGAGAAAAGAGAATCTTTGACTTTTTGGCATGGGTTGTTGGTTTTTTGGCTTCTTTAGTAATTTTTTGGCTTTTTGACTAAACCGGCTTGTTGCCAAACGAGGCCTTAGATCAAAGTAGAAATTAGTTATTTTGCAGGAAAATCCAATCAGTTCGTATGTATTAATATGTAAGTTTGAAAAACAACTAATTTATATTTTTATACCACTCAGTTAGAAGGCCAAGACCTTTATACATATGTTCGTAGTTAACATTATCGTAGTTGATTCATATATATTGCGTTTTCTCTACAGAAATGAAGTATATAATAAAGAAATTTGAGCAATTAAAAATCAATATAAGAGAACTATGTACAAAAAAAGAAAATAGAGCAAAAAGGATGATAAAATTTTTACACAAATCAGTTAAATACATGATCAAGAAACTTAGGTAATTAAAAATCAATATACTAGAACTATGTACGAAGAACAAAAATAAATCAAAAAGGTTGTGAAATAGAGTTGATTGAGAGGCAATGTGTAGACATCCCATTTTTGACCGTCCTCAAGACTTGGACGTCACCGTTTGAACACTCGGTGATTATCCATGTTTGTGTTCGTTTGAAGTTCTCGGAGGTCTCGGCTCGCGCGCCTTGCCTCAGGATCTCCGAACTCGACTGTTTAGTGTCTGGTTTTACACCAAACACTTGAGTTTTGCCTTGGAAGGGCAGGGAATGCCTTGTGAGGCATCCCCACACACCATCGGCAGTGGCTAGAGGCCACCGGCTGGTTTTTGCCTCCATCGGCACTGTAGTTTGCCGGTCGGCATATTTTATTGCTGGTCGGCACTTTTTAGTGCCGGTCGGCACTCAATTTTGCCAAAATAGCATTTTTGGCCGGCCGACTACTGTGCATCTGCTTTTGCAGATATTTTAAGACAGCTGTCTTGCTTTTTGCTCCCCTCCATACACGTGTATGGAGGGATCTCCCTCTTGTGAAGCTTGTCTTGTAAGCTTTACAAGACAAAAGCCTCTATAAGAGAGGGTCTTCTCCCTTGGCCTTAAGGTTAGAGACTTGAGATATTTTGGAGAGCTTAGACAGCCATTGTTAGGGTTTGAGTTCTAGGGTTAGGGTTAGACACACATTATCTCTCTCTTTTTCTCTCTTGTGTGTGTTAAAGTGTGTTTAGTCCATACTATTGCACACAAACACCTAGTGTTTCACCTTCACCTAGCTACTGAGGTTCTAAGGGACTGATTTTGAAGTTTTGGTGTTGGATTCAAGTCAAGGAGGGTCATTGGAGCACCATTTGTAAAGGGGTCTTCAAGGGTAAGAATCTAGCCTTTTTATTCCCCAATCTTGCATTGTATTTCTACCTATCTTAAAGCTGTTTTTGTGCTTATTGTATAACACAAAAAAGTTCTATTTTTTAGTCCTCTTGATTGTTTATTAAGAGTGTTTTGTGGTTTGGAGGTGTTTGACCCCTCTTAGGCTTTGAAAGGCCTCATTTTGTGCTATTTTGTGCTAGTTTCGGGACTTTGGTGTTTAGGCCTCTTCACCACTGAAATCTTGAGGATTTCAGTGGTGGAGATGGTGCCTTGAAGTCTCCAAAAGGAGAGGGCATCCCCCCCCTTGTTGTCCTTGAAAATGGCATGTTTTGGCCTCTAAAGGGAGCCTCATGTTTGAGTGTGTGTGAGCATGTATGACTGTTTTTCATGCTTATATTTCCATAATATACATGATTTTAAATTGGTTTTGGTACTCCATGCATGCTTAGCATAGTTTGCCATGTAATGCCTTGTGATCTTAACATTGTTGTGTTTGCCTTGTTCTAGCATGTTTTAGGCTTACTTTTGAAGATTTGTGTGCTTCTTGACATGTTCTAGGTCTGCCTAGGTATGTATGGGTCGGATTTGGCATGCATCATATAGCCCCTTTGCATTTTGGCTTGTTGGCCTTAAGTGTGTGAGTGTGTAGCATGCCATTCTTGCATTGATTTAGTGGTTTGGAACCATCCACCATGTCATTTCAGTCCCTTTTGCATGCCTATATGTTTGCCTTGGATGTCTCCTTAATGCTTTGAAAGCTTGGGTAGCATGCTCCTTGTTTTGGCATTTATGCATGCCTTTGAATTTAGGTCATTTGGATGTTATCTAAGTGATTTTTAGGCCTTGTCTTAATGTGCTAAAACTCTGTTTTTGGTCAATAAGTTCATGCCATGTTTGGTCTTGCTAAGTGTAGTTCAATACTCCATTGGTTTGCTTTGAGCACTTAGGCCATTAGTTGCATGTTTGGCTTGATTTATTGCTTGGTTTGGCATTATGTTTTAACATGATTTTAATGCTCATGTTGCATGCTATATGTCCATGATTACCTTCTTTCAAATGTGTTTGAGAGTTGCCCCATTTGTGCTTAAGTGTTGGCTTTCAACATGTGCATGTGTGCACGTGTATTTGGTCCCTCATTATAGCACTTTGGCCCTTGTTTTAGGCCTAATTAAAGCTGCCTAAATCATATATAAGTCCATCTTTTCATCCATTTGCATTGCCTCATGTTTGCTTGTATGCTTGCATAAGTGCCTTGCCATGCCATGTTGCATCCTTAGCTTGCATGCCTAGGTTGCATTGCATCTTGCATGCATGCTTTGTTCCTTGATTTGGTGATAGGAATTGGGCCTTAATTTGTTTGTTTGGTTTGCATTTCATTTGACATGAAAGTTGCATACTTGATCACTTGGGCCATCATGCATGGAAATGCGTGATTGGTGGTCCGAAAATCGAGACACATGCCCCTTTGAGCCATTACCATGATAAGGGACATGATTGGTGCATATATGCCTTGAATTGTGCTGCCATGCTTTGCTTTGCCCTCTGTTGCTGTCATTTGCAGATTCTGCAGGAACACTCTGCCGACCGGCAGTGTAAAATGCCGACCGGCAATAATTTCTCTACCGACAGCTTTATTTTGTGCCGGTGGCCACATCCCACTGCCGGTGGAAATTCCATGCAGCCGGTGATGTCTCCCAACATCCAAGGAAGCAGTCCTGAGGTTTTGGTAGCCTCCAGAGGAGTGAAGGAAGGAAAACAGAGGCAGATTATGCATGGCGGTGCGATTCCGAGCAAGATCCGAGTATGCGCTGCATTTGGCCCTCCCCCCGAGGCGGTTTACTGCTTTTCTTAGCTTATTTAATTTGTTAATTAATTAGGCAATTTGTAATATTTAATTAGCTTGCGTAGTTAATTAATTTGTAATATTTATTTGGTCCCTCCGAGTGAGGGCAAATCTGTAATAAGTGTGCGTGAGTGGTA
>NW_021024492.1:17118-34413 GCF_004153795.1 Camellia sinensis | reverse complement strand
GTTCAACAGTGGGATCATTCCCAGAACAAGGGAGGCCTGTGTGAGGATGATTTCAAGGAGTACCAATGCTGGAAGTAGCACTATTCCCGAACCCACTAAAATCAATACAGTCACCACAACCAACCCTTTTGCCAAACCAAGCCTACAAACCGTCGGCCCAGCCCAAGCTCAGGGCAGAACTTTCACCCCTCTCTATATGAGCCTGACTAGCGCACTAAAAGTCTTGATGGAAAGAGGGCATCTCAAACCCCTCGATCCTCAGCCTCTTCATGACCCACTCCCAGCCAGACATAACCCCTCCAAGTACTGTGTGTACCATCAGCAGCGCGGTCATGGCATAAACGTTTTCAAAATCGGATATCATGGTTAGTAGAGGCCGGTCTTCGGATCGGGCGAAAGGGGGTGCTCATAGCTGACCTTCCCCGATCATACCCAAGCTCCCGAGCCGTGACAACTCCGGTGATGACGGACATGTGGCCTTCGGCACCGAGTCAGGGTTTCCTAAATTCCCCCAATTTAAAATATTTAGGTGGCGACTCTGTATCTGGCAAAGCAGTCCATGTTTGGCACTACTTTTTCAAAAATCTGTTTCTCAAAACGATTTGCCAGATTTGGACTCTTTGGTTCAGATTAAGAACCGTGACACAAATCGAGAGTCCAAACTGTAGCGGGGTCCCCTCGCGGACGTGTTACACAATGCGATCGATTGTTTGGTTTTCATAGTTAACATTATCATAGTTGGTTCATATATATTTGGTTTTTTTTTACAAAAGTGAAGTACATGATAAAGAAATTTAGGCAATTAAAAATCAATATACCATAATGCGATTGACTGTTTGGTTTTCATAGTTAACATTATCATAGTTGGTTCATATACATTTGGTTTTTTTTACAAAAGTGAAGTACATGATAAAGAAATTTAGCAATTAAAAATCAATATATCATAATGCGATCGACTGTTTGGTTTTCATAGTTAACATTATCATAGTTGGTTGGTTCATATATATTGAATTTTCTCTACAAAAGTGAAGTACATGAAAAAGAAACTTAAGTAATTAAAAATCAATATACCATAATTATGCACAAAGAAAGCAAATAAAGCAAAAAGGATGATGTAAAGAAACTTAGGCAATTAAAAATTAATATACCAGACTATGAACGGAGAACAAAAATAAATAAAAGGGTAAACTACTATAAATCCTAATACTTGGAAATTCCCATTAAATCCTATTAAAAATAAGTCCTAATAAAATCATCACTAAAAATATTTTTTTTTGTGATGATTTTTTGCATATGTCGCTAAAAATTGATAATTAGTGACTTTTTTTGTTACGATTTTTATAATTTGTCACTAAAACTTACAATTAGTGTTGTCTTTCTGTGACAAATTTTTCAAAGTGTCACTGACAGTTGAAAATTAGAGATATTTTTTTGTGATGCTTTTTTTACACTATCGCTATAACTTATAATTAGTGACTTTTTTGTGACAAAAATTTTAAATTGTCACTGAAAATTAACAATTAGTGACATTTTTTAATAGTTCTTAATGAAAGTGTATTTGGTTTTAGTTTTTTGGATTAAATTTTTTGAAAACTGAGTTTTTTGATTTTCGTGTTTTTTTTTTGTTTTTAGTGAATATTTTTAAAATTTTAAACCTTTTTTTTACTTTTTTAGATGCACATTACTTAGATGTATCTAAAAAGTAAAAAATTGTGAAAAAATATTTTTAAAAATTAATAAATACATAAAAATATAAAAAAATGTACTGAATTCTCGTATTTGTTTTTGTATTTTTTGGTATTTAGTGAATTTTTTAAAAGGTTTTTTTCACAATTTTTTTACTTTTTATGTATATTTATGTTAGGTATGTCTAAAAATTTTTTTAAAAAAATTGCTTAAAATATTAAAAAAATTCAGTAAAAACAAAAAAACACGAAAAACAAGAAAGTAGAATTTTCTAAAAAGTGTTTTTGGAAAACTCTAACCAAGCAAACCTAATTATCATAGGATCTATTGGACAATAAGTTCCCTTATTAGGACCTACACGTAAGTCTCCCTAAATAAAAAAAGTTGTGAAAAATAATTGTTTGAGAGACAATATGATCGGCTGTTTGGTTCTGAAACAAAGTGGACTATTTTGTTTTGATTTAAAACCATT
Organism: Camellia sinensis; assembly: GCF_004153795.1. Taxonomy (NCBI): domain Eukaryota; kingdom Viridiplantae; phylum Streptophyta; class Magnoliopsida; order Ericales; family Theaceae; genus Camellia; species Camellia sinensis. The sequence continues at coordinate 32,255 of NW_021024492.1, read as the reverse complement.
GGGTTATGTAATAGATTTGGTCTGAAACATTCGAAATAGAGTGGGTAATGCTGATTGTAGAATCTAATTCAGATTGCGAAACAGGGTTGCTCTGAACCCTCCGAAGCAGAGTTGATTATTATTTGTGAAAGTATTGTAGTGGCTTGTGACCGGCGATTGTTCTGAACCTTTCGAAATATAATCTATTATTAATACACAAAACTCATTGGAAAAAAAATCCAAGGGCTATCAATTTGTCAGCAATGCCACTTTGAATCATCACTACTCATTCAAAATAGATTAATTGCAAAAATATTTATCTTTTCTTTACATATTTTTTATGATTTTTCTTGATTTGAATCTGACAAAATTTCTCTCACTTACCATTCATGAGAAAGTAGTGGAGGAGACAAATATTGAACATGTCATAATAGTAAAATTATTAAAAATATATTTATATTATGATATTTGAAGGTTTTTTATGTTTGAATTCCAGAAGGTGTTTAGTTGTTCAGTAGATGTAGATTGCTGTGTAATGTTTAATAAGTTTGGGAGGGTATTTTTAGAATACAAAAAAACTAAAAAACATATCTACTTTTCTGATTTTTTCAAATAGTAGTAGATTTGATTCACATCACTTTTTATTTGGGTTACATCACTTCTTTACTATATTGCACATCTTTTTTTATAAAAAGACAAATGTATACTTATTTACATTATCCCAAGCAACCCCTAACGATAACTATGAGTTTATGTCATTAAACAAATAAAACTAGCAAAATAAACAACCAAAATTAAATAAACCCTAAAAAAACTAGAAACATGACATAAAAAAAGGTTGAAAAATACCCATAAAATGATTGAATCAAATCAAAGTAAGGGATGTTTAAAATCTATACAAAATTTCATATAAATCTACATAATACCCAAAGATTTAAGGGAGAGAGAGAGTACCTGTCACAACCCAAACCCGCCCCTATAGGTTTAGCATCGTAACCGGCCAGTAATCCTAGGATTACCGAAGGCCTCTGAAACAGATTAACATAATATTAGGGGCTAGCGAAAGCAAATAATAATATACAACGTCCATTGAGCTGTGCAAACTTATATGAGATAGAAAAATTTTAAACTTTTTGTATACATATATACACATTATCTTTAAGTCACTATATATATACAGATTAAACAAAAAGGGACTTGCCCTATTTACAAATACACAAGACTTGTTCAACCAAACACGAAAACAAAACTTAAACTTCAAATCACATAGCCATAGTCACTTGACATATCCGGAACCTCCACGGGAGGCACATGGGTTGGCTGACAAAAACAGATTCTAGGCAGATGTCTCTAAGCCTGGTCACGCGCCTGATCACCTACATACATAAATAATACAGTGAGCTAGAGCCCAGTGAATAATAACGGAGTAAAGGGTTTTAATGAATGATATCCATACCAGATTCAAAAATCATAATTCAGATTCATAACAGATTCATATTCATATTCTTGCTTAAAGTAAATACAAAAATCATAGTCCATGCTTAATCATAATTCATCTAGATCATATACAGAAATCATAAGTTATGCGTAAGTATACGTGATACATCCATAAGCACTAACAGAGTAGATACAGAACAGATACAGACACGTGAGGGTTACAAATAACCAGTTCCATAAAGGAACCTCCGGATCTGGGCAACAGAGGATAAACACGCTGAGCCCCATGATGGAGCCTCCGGTACGGGTAACAGAGTGCAGACAAATTAAGTTCCATGATGGAACCTCCGATACCGGGTAACAGCCAACACATATCACATGATACTAAGGATGTCACGAATACATATCAGAAATTGGACAATCATTCATTGTACAGAACATAACATTTCAGAAAATAATTCTTATTTCATCATACAGAAAATAAATAAGGTTGAACATGGCTTTATTATGTTATTATTCACAGATAGCTACAAAAGTAGATTAGACAAATTAAGTAGACGATAGCGCGTGACCTATACAAATACATAACATATACACATTGAAGCACAATATTACTCACTTGATCAAACTTGACTTTCTTGTTTGTGTCTAAATAATTCGAAGGTCCACTACGCTTATTCTTTCTTTAGTCAAATGAACCGGGTTCTCATTTCACAAACCCATTTTATTACTAAATTGTTCTTTTCTGAATAAACCGATTCCTTCCTTGGCCTCTTAATCAAGTATCACTAAGTTAATGACTTATTCTTTAATCAACTAATTAATGTTGATTGTTAGTTTATTAGACCTTATTGAGCCATAAAACATGTCTAGAATGCTTTGGGAAGAGATGAGAATAAAATGTGAACTAAATGCAATTTTTCCCAAAATATGTTGAAAATAGGGTCTCCGCTCGAGCGCCACTTTGGTCGCTTGAGCGGACTGTAAAATTTGAAAAACTTCTGGGAGCTTGATTTTCACGCTCGAGCGAGACTTTCCTCGCTCGAGCAAACAGTATAAATTCTGGAATTTCCAGAATTGTAATTGAAGTTCAGATTTGATATTCAAAGCCTCAAAACGTATATTTTAGTATACAAACATGGAGAACCATTGTATAATTTATTTAAACACTCTCAATTAAAAATCATTTATTCAAACTCATGCTCCAATTGCCAAATTTAGTTTTAATTCATTTTCCCCATATCAAGCCAAATTCCAAACCCAAAGTGATTAACCTCTAAATTAATCTCCATAAATTGAACATGGCTCCAATCTCTCATTTTCTTTTTAGTTACATAAAATTGACTTCAAGCTCTTTCTGTTTTCCTTCAAAGCATGAAATTAAAGTCATAAATTCCTTAGTTAATTATTCACATGTATGAAATTGACATCAAAATTACTAATTTTATATTCTTATAAATTTTCCAACTAATTTCCATAATCTTAAACTTAACTTAATTTTTGACCTCAACTTAATTCATAATCATAGATGTCCCAAAATATGTTTAATTTAAATAAAATCTCAAATTACATGCATGGATTAAAATCTAATTATAAAATCAAAACTTTATCTAACATTAGGATTAATTCTAAATTTCCATAAACTTGATATTTATGAAACATTTCCCTTTTCTCTTCAAAATATGAACTTAAATGGTTCAATTTCTTCAAAATTCATGATGCATGGTGTAATTAGAATATTAATTTGCCCATGCATGTAACAATGAGGCTTAATCTTATACAAGACTACAAAATCATACCCAAAATAATTAATTTCTAATTTATTTTCCATAATCACCCACATGCATGCAACCCATTTCATGTTTAGGACCCCATTCCAAATTAACTTCCATAATCTTATACTTAAGTTAATTTTTTTCATCTTCTTGTTATTGATCCCAATTTGATATGAAATTGAACCCAAATCTTTTTCTTTTTTTGTTTTAGTTGCTAGATGATTTATCTACAAGATTTAAGTTTCAATACCTTACTTGGAGTCTTGATTTGTTGAATCTCTTGTTGAGCTTTGAGTCTCTCTTTTCTTCCTTCCACTATCCTAGCTTTTTCCTTGGCCTGTCTTCCTTTAGTTAGATTTTCTTTCCTTCTTTTGTTCCCAGCAGTCTACACACACACAAACCCACTCTCTCTCTCTCGGCTGTTCTTCCTCCCCCTTTTTTTCTCCTTCAAATGTTGTTTTGAGCCTAATGAAACTATACACTTTCTTGAACTCATATATTAATATATTTATATAATTATTATTTGCTGCCTTCACCTTACACGCACACACGCACACATCACAACCAGATTTCTCAGTACGCTCACCTAAATTTCTCAGTGCACCCACACCCACAATTCTAGTTCATTCCGTAAGGCAATTTATGCTTAGGATTAATTTTAATTAAACAACACTTAGTCTTAATAAATCTTGGTTAGCACATAATTAATTAATCATAACTAATTACAAATCCCACATAATTTAATTAGTTTAATTTGACTTCCATTAAGGCCCAATTAATTTTATTTAATTTTATTAATCCGAATCAGATTTTTAGCCAGACTTCTAAACGGCTCCAAATGTTAAATTAAACTTATTTTCGTCGTCAATTCTGGTTTCTTAAATCATTTAAGCCTTCAATTTCTGATTAGATTCAAAATTTCGTTAATAATTTACATATTCAAACTAGGTACTTTATAAATGAATTTAATTCGTAATAATTACAATTCTCAATCTTCATAATTTGATTAACTTGATTAACTCCAATTAGGATCTAATTAATCGAATCTCAATTTTACTAAACTGAAACGAATATTTAATTAAACTCCCAAATGGGTCCATAATTAAGATTAAATTGATTCAACTTCTTAACTTCACTTCCTTAAGCCATTTGGACCCTTAATTTCTAATTCCAAAATAAATCTTTAATAGAATCATATACGAATCAGATTCCACAATTCTCATAAATCCCAAATTAAATTATTCTAGTTTATTCCATAAGGCAATTTATGCTTAGGATTAATTTTAATTAAGCAACACTTAGTCTTAATAAATCTTGGTTAGCACATAATTAATTAATCATAACTAATTACAAATCCCACATAATTTAATTAGTTTGATTTGACTTCCATTAAGGCCCAATTAATTTTATTTAATTTTATCAATCCGAATCAGATTTTTAGCCAGACTTCTAAAAGGCTCCAAATGTTAAATTAAACTTATTTTCGTCGTCAATTATGGTTCCTTAAATCATTTAAGGCTTCAATTTCTGATCAGATTCAAAATTTCGTCAATAATTTACATATTCAAATTAGGTACTTCATAAATGAATTTAATTCGTAATAATTACAATTCTCAATCTTCATAATTTGATTAACTTGATTAACTCCAACTAGGATCTAATTAATCGAATCTCAATTTTACTAAACTGAAACGAATATTTAATTAAACTCCCAAATGGGTCCATAATTAAGATTAAATTGATTCAACTTCTTAACTTCACTTCCCTAAGCCATTTGGACCCTTAATTTCTAATTCCAAAATAAGTCTTTAATAGAATCATATATGAGTCAGATTCCACAATTCTCATAAATCCCAAATTAAATTATAATACTCGGCAATTAAATTTCAAATCATCTTAATTAATCAAGTACTAATAATTATACGTGATGGGGTCGTTACAGTACCAGGGGCAATCGACAGCAAGAGGCAGTGAGGCGATCGGTGGTAAGGTAAGCGGTGACTAAGCAAGAGAGGGAAGCGAGACCTATATCTGTCTTCTCTAATCTGATAGAGATGAGAAAGAGTAAAAATTAGGTTTAATTGAGAAATAATTGGGTGTGTGTGAGTGTATTTTTATTACAATACATTTAGGGATCGTTTGTTTTATGGGATTGAGGTATGGGATTGGACTCTATATTCAATAAATTTACTAAGAGAGCTATTAAATGCTCCTACCTATTTGCTTTGGACCTTTTACTTCTTTGAACCCCCACTTACATAATTGAAACCCTTTCATCTTCTCTTTGAACCCACCTTAATACCAACAATACTCCTATTCTTTGGACCCCCAACTCTTCTTCTTCTGGCAACCCTTTCCACCGTCGGCAACCTTTCACCATTGGCGACCTTCACTATCTCCATTTCCAAACCCTATTTCCCCCAAACCTAACCTAAACCAACCACAATGAAAACCCACCTCACACCTCTCTAACCCTTCTCATTTTTTTCTTCTCTCTCTGCACATTCATCACCACCATTGAAAACGATGTCAAGTGCCTTGAAGGCTTCACGATGCTACCTCATCCTCTTCTTTTTCTTCAGATCGCGACCAACAACCGCAAACCTAGATTGCGATCCACCGTCCACCACCCACGCCACTACCTCCTCTTCCTTTGCTTCTTCTTCTTTTTCTCTCCATCGCGACCCAAATCGTGATCCACCACCACCATCATCGCCTAAAGCCACTTCCATCACCACCCATTACCGATTTCTGAAAACCCTAGGTTTAGGATTAAGGTTTCAGGAGAGGTGGAAGAAGATGAATGGCCAACGATAGGAAAACTGACCAAAAGAGATAAAAAGACTATTGGAGGTGATGGGGATGGCCGATGGAATGAAGGTTAGGTTTGGAATATTAGGGTTAGAAGGTTAGAGATAAGGGTAGAAATGGAATTTTATATTTAGATAAAATTGGAATTAAAAAAAAAGAAAAGAAATAGTGGGGGTCTAAATAAATAAAATAGGGAAAATTCTATTTCCACACACCCTTTCATCTTTGTGCACATACTTAATGAAACAAAATTTTAATGACAATCTTACTATGAAGCCAAATGACCATAATGGATATCAAAACACACACTAAATATCTTTGTACACATCTTTTAAAAACAATAATTCTCAGTGCACATCTTTGAAAAAAAAAACTAAAACTTAATTTCTCCATTATTTTTCACTTTCTCTGTTGTCCTTCTTTGTTTTGCTACACACTCTATTATCCTCTTACTTGCTTGGGTAATACTCTAATATTGTTTTACTCTCTAAGTTCATACTCTATTATTTATACCTTTTTGTAATACTCAAAAAAGTAATACTCTCTAATTTTTTTCATGAATGATCTATACTGCAACATAACCAAAGTTCTGAAAAAGATTTTCAGTTCTACACTTTCTGCTTTTCTCTTTTTGTTTGCAAACTAGAAATCTCTTTTTGTTCACACTTATCTCACCTTCTATCATCACCATTACAAAAAGTTTCATACAAGAATTAATACAAAAAAAAAGAAGATGCTCATTACTAGTCCATCATTGGGTTAATTTAGTGAAGGTCGGACTAATATTCAAATGCATATCGTTTCTAGCTAAATAGTCCATTGTATTGCAATCCATCATTATCTAGTCCTTCCAAACAAACACCCCCTGAAAGGTTGGAGGAGGGAGTGGTCTCCAAGTCCATTCCATGGAGGAGTTTGCTATTTGGTTGGAAATTAGTAGGCTGGATTAGGAGTCCAACCGGACTCCATGTCTTGGGATTGTTGTGTCCTAAGGGAGGTGGGATAAACAATGTTACGAGATTAACTTGTAAAAAGGCACTTTTGCCTCCCAAGCATATATATATTTTTTTGTCCAATTTTTTTTTTCAATGGTGGTATAAAAATTCAATTTTTTTTCAAATGGTAAAATAAAGATTCAATTTTATTTTTTCACTATCACAGATAAATTGTTTGGTTTCATTATGTATTGTATGTAGTCAAATAAATAAAATTTAAAAAGTCTCAAGTAAAAAATAAAATAAATTTATTTAATTTTTATTGATATTTTATTTATTTAAAATCTTAAAGTTCTAGCAAAAAAAATAAAAAATAAAGATAGATTTAGGATTGTTATTACTCAGTAAACAATTGAAAATGGTAAAATAGTCTTTTGAGTATTTATCATTTTTCATAATATTCCAACCAAACATTAAATTCACTAATTCTATGAGAAAACAAACATAAGATATACATCCTTTCCAGCCAAATAGTTCAAGGACTATGTACTCTAGGATTAACAATGGCGGATGGGTCAATTTGAGCACAAGTTGGGCTTCTGGAATTGCCATCCGCCCCGCCCTGCGAGGACCTCTAACCCACTCTGCCAAACTTAAAAAATGCACGATTTGGTGCAGTTTAGACGGTTGCGGCGGTATCTTGCACAACCCTAGTGGTGGGGGGTGCTCCGATGAAGATAGATGTAGTGGTGTTAGAGGAAGAGTAGCGTAGCGGTGATAGTGATGGTAGCGGTGGTCATGGTGGAGGTGGTGGAGGTGAGAGTATCGATCATATAGTGTAATGACATTGGTAAGTCTTTAGTTCGGAAAACGTTTTCCATTTTGTAAAAATGGAAAACATTTTCTGTCCAAATAGGCGCATTTTCCATGGAAAATATTTTCTATTGATTTTCATTTTCCATTCTACCAAAGCCATAAAATATGGAAAATATTTTTCAAAAAATATTTTTTGCCCAAACAAACGAAATATAAGATATTGTTTGATAACGGTTATACTTTACTGTTTTTAATTTGCAAAATATACTAAATATGTTTATGTTTATGTTTATTTTTGGTGAAAAAAAAAAAAAACATGTTTATACTATTTAGCTAGTGAGAGGTGGTTGGCGGTGGTAGCAGGTGGTTAGAGATCGAAGAGGTCAACGAAGGAGGTCATCAAGTATGGTATCCAGTAGTGATAAGTAATGAGTGGTGGTCGAAAAGGATGTGAGGAAGAAGAAGAGGAAGAAATAAAATGAAAAAAAAAAGGAGTTAAACAAATGAAACTAAATTTTTTATGTTTATATTGTTTACAACATTTTGAAAATGAAAATAAAAACCAAATGAGTTTTTGTTTGCAATTTTTAAAAATTATGTAAATATAAACAAAAGATTATAAATATAAAGTTACCAAATAGACTTTAAAAGTACCAAAATCCTAAAACTCTTGGCCTCGTTTGGATTGAATTTTCAAAAGGGTTTTTGAGAGCTCAAAATTGAAAACTCATTTGTTTATTTATATTTCCAAACCTATTCTCGAAACTATTTCCAATTTATCTCTATTCCCAAAAAGTTTTCAAATTTATTCCAAATTTATCTTTATCTTTATTCCCAAAACTATTTCAAATCTATTTGAAATCTATTTGAAATCAAATTTATCTCTATTACCAAAGCTAAATTAATTGAACCGATATCTATGTTGAAGCATGCGGTACATCATATTTTCAAGTTAATTAAATTTTTTTGAATGACATTTTGTAACAAGTTATTTACAAATTCATATAAAAAATTAAAACAAAATAAATTTGTATTTTGAATTAATAAAAAAATGTTTTTGAAAATAGTGAGAAAAATGTGTTATACATTTTAAATGTATTTAGATTGAGTGGATTTGAAAAATAGGGTTTGGTAGAGGTGGAAGTTCAATAATATATATATATATATATATTTCTATTTATTTATTTTTCTTTCACATATTATTCTTCAAAACAAAAAATTCAAATATTATTTATGTGGGGATATATTTTCTGAGTCCCAGCACGTGGCCAAGGTGACGCCGATGTGTCAGCCGTGGTGCCACGTGTCCAGGTTATGACGCCGAGATGATCTCGGTGAAGCCGAGGTACTCTCCAAAGATATCGGATTCCGAGATAAGCGGATAAGGGACAAGAGTCTTAGAATAAAGAGGAGACTTAGCCAAGATAAGGATAAAGCTCTTAGGGAGTTTATCTTTATCTCTTAAGGAGTCTAAAGTAAATACTGAACAGGAATCCATAGAAGTCAGGCTTCTATTGATATTAGGATTGAGGTAACTATAAAAGAGAGGCACCCCCATGAGTCTAAGGTACGCAATTTATATTCTGTCTAGTGAGATTAGCACTATTGATTATCTTTGAGAGATATACTGACTTGATCGTCGGAGTGCCCCCGGGTGGAAGAACCACCGCCGGATATCTTCCTTTCTGTTACAGGTTAGCCAGGTGTCATCTATTCTGCCAGTGTTCTCCAGCTGAATACTGAGTTGGGCAGTGTGATCGGAAAATCACTCACACAATTTAAATACATAAGAAATAGTTAAATATTGAATCAATTTGATCTTCATGCCATGGATTGGTTCAAATTTGATATTAGTTCAATTTAGTTCTTACTTCGAAAAAATTTATATTGATAAAATTGATTTAATTCTTCAATCGATGATTGAGTTATTCAAATTGCCCCCTCATCTATGTATATAGCGATAATACGTACCTAAGGCACACCTCCAACAAAACTTAAGAATATATTTTAGTTTTATTATGCGACTACTTAAAGTACAACAAATAACAACTCAAAAATAAATTTTCAAAACATTATATAAATAACTCAATTATAAATATTTTGTCTTTATTAACAAACTTAAGACTCTAAAAAAATGCCAAATTATTATCCTCACGCCAACACAAATTATTAGCCAAAATAAAAGCATGCACGCCCAACAAGTCCAAAAAAATTTGAAAACACTATGGGTTTGTTTGATTGGACGGATTGGATAAGGGAGATTTGAATCCATCGGATTTGAATTCTAGACTGTAAATCTCTCGAATTATTTGGTTGAATTGGATGTGTATCTCGTGTTTGTTTTCTCATTGGATTAAATGTCTAAAAATGACTATTTTTAGTGAATTCAATGTTTGGTTGGACAACTAGATAAGATAAATGAACAAAAGACTATTTTATTATTTTTCAATGTTTACTAAGTAATAGTAATATTAACATATCTTTAATATTTAATTATTTTTAGCTAGATTAAATAAAAAAATTATTTATTTTATTTTTTACACAATTAAATAAATTTATTTTTAAAAATTAAATAAATTAAATAAATAAAATATCAATAAAAATATATGTTGTTTTTTAATTAAAATTTTAAATAAATTTATTTAAAAAAATAATAATAACAAAATAATGAAATTAAATAAAACATCTATTAAAATTTAAATAATGAAATTAAATAAAATATAAACAAAATTTAAAATAAAACATCAATAAAAATATCTATAAAAATTATTTTAAAAAATTAAATAAATAAAACATCAATTAAAAAGTTAAATAAAATTATCTTATTTTTAAAATTGAGACATTTAAATTTTATTTAATTTTACTAAATATAATACATAATTAAATAGTAGAAGGTCAAAATGGCCATTTCACCATCTAATCCCAACATTAAATAGTCCTATGGAAATAATCTCACATCCTCCCTAGGATACAATAGTCTCTCATATGAGGGATATAAAGTCTGGCCGGAGTCCGTGTCCAACTTGTAGACATCCCCGAACGTCCCGGGAGGGAAATCCCGTTTTGTTTGTTGGGCTCACTACAGTTCGGACTCAAAAGTCATGGTCCTGTATCTGATCTCGCAGAGTGCAATGCAAGACCGATGAATCATCAAAGAGTCCAAATCTGGCAAATCGTTTTGGAAAACAGATTTTTAGAAAGAAGTGTCAACATGGACTGCTTTTCCAGATACAGAGTCGCCACCTAAATATTTTATTTGGGGGGATTTAGGAAACCCTGACTCATGCCGAAGGCCAATGTCCGTCATCACCAAGTTGCCTCGGCTCGGGAACTTGGTACGATTGGAGAAGGTCACTTCGTGAGCACCCCCGCTCGCCTGATCAAAGATCGGCCTCTACTAACCATGATATCGAGTTTTGAAAACATTATGCATTCTTATTCCGGTTATTAGCCTAGATTTATTACATGATGTGCACAACATACAAGTATAGACTGGATCGCCTGAATTGGAAACAACACATCTCATGTTTGTTTATTTTGAAAATGGTTTGATGGTGCTACCCGCAAGTAGGCTAAGACGTAGATTTGCCACCATTGGGTGGGCTAAAAAAACGTGATGGTTTGCCCCCCTCAAGTGGGCTTAAAACTCACAGTTAATGCATTATTCCAATTCAGATAATCCAACATTCACCCACAGGCATTCAGGCAAGTATAATCACTAAGCACATAGCCTCATGGTAAGTATGCTATCATGGTAGTCACTCACACACATGCAAGGATGCTAAAGCATAAACACTTACCGAGTACTCCAAGCCAAAACATCAGCTATGTTAGAAATCCATGCATGATCCTAACTATGCTGAAATGCCTAATGCAACACATGCAGGAATGCAACTACAATTGGCTCGGCTATTCTAAAGATGGACATGTGAAATGCTACAACTAACAAGTATTCAATCGGAATTGAAATACAATGCAGTTAGTATGATGCGCCGAACCTGGAGCATGCAAGACAGATGAATGAATGCAACATGCTATCATAAGTATGCTAATTGAAACATGCCCTAAACTAACCATCATAAGCTGGTAAATAAAAGGGAGAAAGACGTGGGGTTGGAAGACATACATCACACACACGCACACTTATTACAACAAATTCCTCTCTCGGAGGGTCTGAAAGAATATTACACAACCAAAATAAATAAGAATTATTACACAATACTAATTACTTAACAAATGAATAAGTAAACAAAGTAAACTAGCATGCTATGCTACGTGCAATGGACTGTCTCAGCTCTGTTCCAAATGATAAGGATGCATGCATACTCGGGTCGCCTTGTCGGGAAATTCCATCGCGACGCCTCGCCTCGCCTTTTGTTTGCAATTGATCTCAGAAACTTACACAAAGCTCCAGAAGGCTGAAACTCCACCTTGGGAAGGCCACCGACCAGTTATTAGCATGAGAGACCACCTGCCGACCACCCTTTGTGGTGGAGACCAAAGAGGGTGGTCGGCCTGCCAGAAAATCTGGTCGGCCGACCAGTTTCCACCTCTGGTTTTTGTTTTTCTTGCAACAAAGGCAAGAGAGAGAAAAGGCAATGTATTTTCAACAAATGTGTGCATGACACTCTCTCCGTCCTTGCACAAGCTCAAGGGAGTGTAGTCCTCAATCCTCGAGCCACCAATCACGCATCTCGATGCATGATGGCCGAAAAGTCGAATTGCACGACTCGATGTGAAATGAATGCACATATAAGCAAGTAAAGCTAATAAACTCTATCATGAACAGTTAAGAGTGTCGGCGACCGAGAATCGAGGCACGTTTCGTCACTTGGAGTATGAAACATCCCTCGTTTCCTGTGTTCGGATTAAACCCTACTCCAAACACAAAACAATGAGATGGCATACACAATGCGACTTAATATGCACCTAGCATACGCAATGCTATGGGCTAAAATGGCATACACAATGCACGTGACATAACATGGCATACACAATACACTTACGAAGACTATCATGCGCACATGAACTAAATGGCATATACAAATGCAAGATGGACTTACACCAATATGAGTGGACCTCAGCCACACTCACATAGTGGCTATATGATGGAAATAGACAACCGAAATACATGCAAAAATGCACGGATGCAAAGGACAGATCCTAAGGCAAACATGCAACTCTAACTAAGCATGGCAAAGGATGAAGTATGGCATGCAAACACACATTTTCTAGCTCTTAAACATAAGTACCATGGCCCCGAATTATGCAAATATGTCACACAATGCATGCAAGATGGCTCGAATACCGAAACTAGTGAAGCGGGTTATTTACTAGAGGTACACAAAGCAATGCATAAATGGCAAAACCAGCCCCAAACAGACCCTAGGCAGGTCTGAAACAGTGGGAAAATAGCCCAAAATGATGACTCAACATGCAAAGAAACGAAGCTCATGCAATGGTCAGAAAACAAGGCATTTATGCACAACTCTCAAACACGTTTAAAGAGTGGAAATCATGGAAATATGGCATTCATATAAAGCTCTAAAATTTTATGTATAATGACCCCAAAGCATGAAAACACCTCAGTATATGCATGCAATAGACCTCAAATCTCAAAGCTAGGCATTGATATTTGAACTACACAAGCATGCAAAACAAGCATCATTCGACCATGAGACCCAAAAATAGAGTTAAGACAGTTCAAAACATGCACAAATCAGTTTAAGGCATGGCCAAAAAGTGCTTAACAAGGAAGGCCAAAACAACATGCAATGTAGGGCTAGTAAGCATAGTTTACACTAATGTTAATGGAAGCACCATGAGGGCCCACCAAACCAGCCAAAAACAGAACATTGGTATTGGCCAAAATATGGCCAAAAACCCACTGAACTTCAATCAACACATGTTAGAACGAAGTGTTCCTTTGAAAGGCCAATGAGAGGGTTGTTCTACACATTGTATTGCAGGACACACAAAATGGAAAAAAACTACCTCTGGAAAGAGGTTGTGAGGGCCCTAAAACTCACTGAAAATGGCCTGAAATGAGTCGAGGAAGCATTGCAACGTAAAGGCCCCTTGGGAAAGGCCTTGAAGAGGATTACTCTACACATGCATAATAAACATTCAACATGGACAAAAAAAGGGCTCTGGAAAGAGCATATGTAGGTCACAAAACTCACAAAAAGTGGCCTGAAACATGGCTTTGAAACATGAAAATAGGGGCTCCATTTGTAAGGCCAACAAAGCTAGTAAACAAAACAAGGGGTGAGAGGGTCACCCCTCTCTGATTTTTGAGGCTCAAAATACATGTTAGCCACTGAAAATCCGCTAGATTTCAGGGCTAAAAGGCCAACGAAGGCCAACACAAATGCTCTAATGCCATAGCTCAAAAACAAGAGGGAAATGAAGCATGCAAGGGGGTTAGATGACCCAACAGAAAAATGGCCTTAAACAAAACATGTTTTAGAAGCTCAAAACAAGATTTTTTTCAGTTTATGACAAGCCTAAAATAATGCTTTCAAATAGAGTAAACTATGAAGCAAAATAAGGCTACAAATTAGGAAATAGAGGACTTACCCTTGTAGAGAAGAAGGCCAACAGCTTCTGGACCAAAATAGGAACTTTTTCAAACTTCTGAAAATTGAGCTCCTAGGTGCTATAGGTTGACCATGGAGGTGTTGTTTCTAGGAGGGCAAGTGCAATGTGGGGCCAGAGGGACTAAGAGTTTGGACACCAAAAAGAGAATAATTTATAGAGAGGAGAGGTGTATGCCTTAGCCAAAATTTCTCAAAACCTTGGCCATTGAGGGAGAGGCTCCGCTCTTATTAGAGAGGAGGTTCATAGCTTCCTCTAGAAGCTTGGAGCAAAGAGGCCAAGCTTCTAAAAGGAAGCTAAACAAAAAAGGGGGTCAAAGCTTCTTTGAGGGAAGCTTAGACCAAAGGGGTCAAGCTTCTCTTTAGGAAGCTAAGCCAAAAGGGACAAGCTTCTTTAAGAAGCCAAAACCAACGAGGGATCCAGTCCTCAGAGGATGAGGGCAAATGCTACCCAACTAGTCACAATTTGGAAAGCACTCAAAGAGACACAAAAAAGTAGAAAACTGGCCGACGTTCAAGGTGCGCCCGGCCGGACCACTGCCCTGGTCGACGACAGGGGTTTTAAAGTCTTCAAGGTTGAAAAGATGGCGGCCTACCCATATTGGTGGTCTCCCAGGTGGAATGCAAACTCAATGGTAGTATGGGAGACCCAAAAAATTGTGGGCTCAAAAAGTGGAGGGGAGGGGACCACTTAACCTGTCAAGGGAAAGAAAAACTGTGCCCAACCGGGAAGAAGGGTGGTCTCCAAGAAGAAAAGGGGTCTCCCCCAACCCTACTACCATCTCTCT
>NW_021024491.1:1103478-1115846 GCF_004153795.1 Camellia sinensis | reverse complement strand
TCAGACCGGCCTCTTACTTTTACTGGAGGTGGCCGGCCGGCCACACCCCCTAGCGCGGCCGGCTAGGGGTCAAAAGGGTCAAGGTGATTTTCTGGCCGGCCAGATACTGGAGAGGTACCCTATGTGTGTACAACACAACCATGTGGTTAAAAGTCCAAGAAAGTGGGCCCAAGGGGTTCAACATTAGCCCGGAAAGAGGGGTTCAAAAGGGTCAGGTGACCTTAATGGCCGGCCATGAACTTTTAAGGGCTCTCAGGTGTGTACATCACAGATATGTGGTTGAAAGTTCGAGGAAAAAGGTCCAAGGGGTTCAACATTAGCCCGGAAGAAAGGGTCAAAAGGGTCAGGTGACCTTAATGGCGGCCATGAACTTTTAAGGGCCTCTCAGGTGTGTACATCACAGATATGTGGTTGAAAGTTGACAACAATTAGCTCCAAGGTATTCAACATTAGCCCGGAAGTTGGAAAAAACGGGCGCCGGGAGGCTCCGGAGGAGAGATAACTGGCTGCTGCAACAATTGCTGGCCTCCACCCTTCAGTGACCTTCCTCGTGATAAAACAGAGGTACCTGCCAAAAATGAACGAAAATCGTTGCAAAACGAATGTTCCGGGGCCAGAACACGCAGTTCGGGGTCCCGAAAAATGGCTGTTAGGCACCGAAAGTGGCATTCAGCCACGAAGTGGGTTTCTCAGCCCCCAGTGTCCCTCAAAAGGGAGCAAATAAGATGTATGCTAAAAATCAGAGCAATAGGAGATGGTTAAGCGGTCCCGAACCGAGGCACACGGCCTGACGGCTCCGAAAAACGGAATCGGGCTCCGAAATGGGCAAAATGGCCTACGGCACCAAATGTAGCTCACGGCCACTGAGAGATGGTCTACGGGACCTCTCCCTTCCCTCAGGAAAAGAAACAGAGAAAACCGAGTCTGGTTCGCAAACCGAGGCAAGGCACAGAAGAGGGTTCGGAAGCCCGGAGGCAGGGCTCGTAGCCGCGACTCTGAGACTTCTGAACAAGCACAACATGCAATATCACCGAGTGCTCAATCGGTGACACCTGAGTCTTAAGGTCGTTCAAAATGGGGTGTCTACAATAGGTCATGTTTAATTTAGCATACCTTATGCTATGCATGCGTGCATCATTCATCAGTATTGCATGCACCGGGCTCGGCGCATCATACTAACTGTATTAGTATTTCAAATCTAACTTGAATACATGATGTTGGTGCATTTCACATGCCACTTCTAGATTAGCCGAGCCTATTCTAGTGACATTTTGTATGCGTTGCATTAGGCACTTAACATGGACTTGGATCATACATTGATTTGCTAACGAGTTCCCTGTTTTGGCTTGGAGTACTATGTAAGTATTTATACTTTAGCATACCGCATGCGTGTGGATGTTGACATGACAGCATGCTTACCATGTGGCTAGATGCTTTTGTGCTATAAATTGCCTGAATGCCTGTGGGTGAAGGTTGGATTGTCTGAGTTGGAATAGCTCATTGAAATCCGTGTTTTAGCCTACTTGCGAGTAGCAAATTCCAAAATATTTTTCAAAACAAACGGATATGCAATGCTTATTTCCAAATTAGGCGATCTAGTCTATACTTTTGTGCTGTGCGCATAACGTAGTAATTCTAGGCTAATAATCAGGATAAGAACACATAGCATTTTCAAAATCGGATATCATGGTTCATAGAGGCCGATCTTCGGATCGGGCGAGAGGGGGTGCTCATAGCTGACCTTCCCAATCGTACTCTAGCTCCCGAGCCGAGGCAACTTTGGTGATGACAGACACGTGGCCTTTGGCACCGAATCAGGGCTTCCTAAATTTCCCCTTAAAAAATATTTAGGTGGCGACTCTGTATCTGGCAAAGCAGTCCATGTTTGGCACTTCTTTTCTAAAAATCTGTTTTCTCAAAACGATTTGCCGGATTTGGACTCTTTGGTTCAGATTAAGAACCGTTGACACAAATTGAGTCCGAACTGTAGCGCGAAGGCCTCACGCGGGCACGTCTACAGTGGCATACATGGTAAGCTCTAAAATCATGCATGGAGAGGTGCCAAACCAACTAAATAATGCAAGCATAGTATGCAAGAAAGCCCAAAGCTTGGAACTAGCCAAGGGACTCAAACTATGGCTATGCAAGGCAAGCCCCAAAGGGCCAAGGGCACTGAAAATAGTCCCAATGTAGGTCAAGACAAGACCAAAAACATGCTCGAAACTAGCTAACACAAGCTAGAGCATAACACCAAAAGCATGAGGCATGCGAGGCTACAAAAGGGGTGTTACACTATACCTATCTAAACCAAACATGGCATGACATAAACCAATAAAAACAGAGTTATGGCATGGTAAAACAAGACCAAAAACCCACTTAGATGGCATCCAAATGACCTAAGCATAGAGGCATGCACAATGGTTCATTCATGAGGCATAAAACATCAACTCTTTGAAGCATTAAAGGAGTGATAAGCGCATGTATATGAGCATACTATATGGACTGAAATAACATAACAAATGATGCCAAATCACTGAAATGGCCCAAGTAAAGCATGCTAGTGACTTGGACACTCAAAACTAACAAGCTAGATTGCATGGTAGCTATACAAAGCATGGCATATATAATCAAGACAATGAAAAACAGAGCTTTAGTATGTTAAAATAAGGCTAAAAGCTTCTTGGAGTTGAGCCAAAATCATGCTAAAAACATGGCTTAAAGCACAAAGCATGTTAAGGCAATTTCATGGAAATGCACTACAAGTGCATGAGGCATGCAAAGGCTAACCAAACCAAACCTAAACAGAGGTATGACATGGTAAGACAACACCAAATACATGCTGAAATGGAGCTAAAACAAGCTAAGCAAACATGCTACCAATATAAGCCATTTATACTAGCATACAAACAACAAAGAGAGGGGATGACCCTCTCCTATTTAGGACTCTAAAGCCACCTTTCCACCACTGAAAATCCTCTGGATTTCAGTAGTAGAAAGATCATGCAAAGCCAAGAACAAGAGCCAAAAGGGATGGCCTAAAATAAGGCCAAACAAGGCCTAAGAGGGGGTAAACAACCCCAAACCAAAAAGTGACCTTAAACAAAGGTCCAAAGCAAGTAAAAATAGAACTTTATCAGTTAAGAGCTAAGCTTAAAATAATAAGCAAGAAGGGATAAAAGCTTAAGCAAGAATGGGGTATTAAAAGCAAGTTTGCTCACCCTTGTAGAACCTTTTCAAGAACACCACTCCAGCAATTTTTCCAAGCTTAAACCACTCCAAGAACTCTGAAACTAACTCCCTAGTGCCTCAGCAACAAGAGGATGATGTATTGCTAGGTGCTTTAGTGCAAAAGTAAAATAAAATCACACTTTAAGGCACAAATACACACACAAATCAAGAGAGAGGGAGATATAGAGATAGATAGATACAACTTTTCTAACCCTATTTTTCATAACCTCTAGAAAGGGAGAAGGAGCTCCCTCTTTATAGAAGTTCAATTCCTAAGCTTGTTGAGCAAGCTAAGTAATTGAATCAAATCCCTCCATACACGTGTATAGAGGATGTGAATTGTGCATATCTGCATAAAGTAGATGAACAGGGCTCGGCCAGAAAATATGGCCGATCGACCAACATAAGTGTCGATCGACCAAAAAAAGTGCCGATCAGCCAACACTTTTGGTCGATGGCAAAAACACAAGGCCGATGGCATCATGCCTTGGCCGATGGGTTGAGGGGATGGCCAACAAGCCACCATCTTCCCTCAGAAGCAAAAACACAAGTGCTTGGTCCACAACCAAGCACAAAACAGACAAGTCGAGAGATCTGGAGGAAAGGCGCGCGACCGAGACCCCCAAGAACTCAAAACGAACACGAGCATAGATGATCATCGAGTGTTCAAACGACGATGTCCAAATCTTGAGGACGGTCAAAAATGGGGTGCCTACAATATGGTTGGATGAATTTTTCAGGGCAGAACATGACATTTTCTGGGGAGTGCTCTCCTGGGTGTTTTCGGAGCTGCTAATCAAAATTCTTTTGTTCATACAATATGATTTGTTAGATTCAATAGTAATTTGGCTGAATCTATTCATTGTAGTAATAACTCTTCCAACCCCACTTCTTTTCTTTTTTGGTTATTATTCATTCAATTATTGTAATAATTTTTTCATCTCTTTCTTTTCATGTGAATTGTTATAATAACTTTTAACCCTATGTCTTTCTATCTTTTTTTTTTTTATTTCTATGCTTTCCATATATGCTGATAAGCATCATGTTTTATTTATCATATCCATGCATTGCATCCATTTTTTATGCATTAGGATTCAGTCAATTTGTAGTTGCGAAATTTATCATTTCTAAACTGATTATGTGTGCTACCCCATTCCTTCAAATGATACACATATCATATATTCAGTAGGCAAATCTATAGTTGCGTTCTTGTGTATGAATTGCATTAGTATTTTGCATATAGGATCATGCATATTTTACTAATTTTTATTTTGTCTTCGTAGTCGGATGTGAGTAAATACTAGGTGAGCGTTTATAATTTTGGCATCCTACTTGTAAATGATTTTTCTTACTATGTCAAAAGCATCTTACCATGCAGCTATTTGCTCAGTTGATATATTTCTATGGTTGCTAATGGATAGAGGTTATGTCATTTAATTTGAAATAATGTTGATTCTTATGCCTGTGGGCTCAATTTCATTTGAGTTGTACATACATCAAAACTCTTTCAAAATACATGAGGTCCAAACGTTCCAAAATGAATGACACAGTCTATACTTGATTGCTTCATATAATAATTTTTATCATTATTAAATAACTAGAATGTGAGCATATAATGTTTATAAAACTCATATAATGGTTTAATAGATGCTGATCTTTTGATCGGGTGAGCGGGGATGCTCAATTCATGACATTTCTACTTCATACCTAAGGTTTCGAACTGAGGCATTTTTTGTTATAACGAACAGTGGCCTTTGGCACGAGCCACGATTGTCTTAGTTTTTTCAAAAGGTTAGGTAGCGACTCTGAGATCTGGTGATGTAGTCAATTTCTAGAATATTTTGCAATAAATGGATTTTCTATAAAAGTTACCGGATTTGGAGTCTTATTTTCTGTTTTACATTGCATTAGTGAGACTAAATCAAGAAATTGGGAATCTGAATTATCAAGCGTGCTCGGGTACCCCCTGAAAACTTCCTACAACACCCATCTTATTTTCTATCATATTTCTCTTTCTCTAAACTGTATGTCCTCTTTCTTCTCTATAAACACCCAACCACCACCATAAATCCTTGATTTCTTCAAATCTATTAGGGATTTGATCCAATTTCCTTCATTAATATTGGAGAACTCATCAAGGGTTACACTTTGTGCGATGGAGATCGGGTTTTGACACCGTTGATTTTGGGACTTTCCTCATCTTTCTTTTCCAAATCTTGAGGTAGGAGTTTCTTTGAGTTAGATATATGATTTTTGACATGTTCTAATCTATTCTTGATAAAATCTTTGAGTTATGAGTTGGGATTTGAGTGAGGGTTTTGAATGTGTTTTAAAAATGAGTATTTCTCTTCCCTATCATGAAATTGATGTTATTTATGAAATGTGTGACTATTAGAAGTCCATTGGCAAGAACACTTCTTAAAATTGAAAGAAATTCATTTTGGGTGGAAACCCTAGATTTTAAAATTTGGGGAAATGTTGGAATTATTGAAAAAAAATTGTATGTTATTATGTTGTTAAATCATCTATGAAATGGGTGAATTTTTGTTAAGAAATTGCCACGGTTAGTATAATGAGAATACTTGGATCATGGAAAATTGGAAAATTGGATAGTAATGTGAGTATGGATTGTGTCATATGTCACATGGATATGGTTATTGATTATTAAATTGAGAACATTGAGAGATGTAGATAATTGTATTGTGTTGAAGACATGATGTTGATGAACATGGGAATTGTATAATTGCACTACATTCATTTGCATAGCTTTGAATATTGATTATTATAGCTATGGTTTTTGGAAATTTATTTATTGTTTTGAGAAAATAATTGATGATCTAAGAATGTTTTGGGATAAATATGTTGGTAAGTCTGAATAGCGGGTGTAGATTGCTATTGTTTGAGTTGGCCTGAGTGTTCAAGGTGAAAGATCGAAAACACGCGCAAAGTAGGTACCACGTGCCTTTTGGTTAGGAACCGGTAAAGTGGCGATTGGTAGTGTTTGATATGCCTACTTGCAGACATTAGCCTAAGGATTACCTGAGTCATATTTACCACTCTGCTGTGTATTATGAATTTACTGAAATAATGTATTTTTTAAAGGAGCATTGCATGTGGTTTTCAAAAAGAACAAAGATATGGATTTTTGGAGCATGACATTTGTAGACATCTCATTTTTGACCACCCGTAAAACTTGGACACTTTATTCCAAACATCCGATGATGAAAGTTATACTGTGCAATCTTTTGAATTCTCAGCAAAGAAATTTGGATTCAAGCTCTAATCCCAAACCTTACACCCCATTTTGACCAAAACCATTTTAGACCTTAGAACCCTCTTCTTTAAAATAATTTCCAAATGTTTCTCCGATGTTTCAAGGCTCACATTTCAATTAAAATATTACACTTTTCGGTAAACCAAGTAAGGACAAAGTGGAAATAAATAGAATGAAGGTGGAATCTTTGAAAAATATTTAAAAAATCTTATTTATAGTTTTGGAGTTGAAGGAAATAGGAGGGGGGAAAGGAAACTAGTTTAGGAAAAGGTTGAGCATCAAACCGTTAAGAAAGAAATGAATAGCCTTCACTAAATTAGGCATATCTCTCTGTACACTTAGAATTTAGATATGAGGTAACCACCATTGGAAAGTAGACTTCTGGGGCTTCAATTTAGACTTAAGAATCACTTAAAATAGAGTCCAGATAAAGAGATATGCCCGTTTGAAGTCAGGCCTGAACTGTAGATTTTTGGACCCAGCCGGGTCCATTTAGATACGGCCGTGGCTTGTTTAGACCCGGCCAAGTTTCAATGAAAAATAGTCAATTTGTGCCTTTTAGACCTGGCCTTTCTTTTTTGGGCCCTGCCGTGTGTTTTAGGGCCTAGCCAGGTCTCATTAGCGCCAAATAAAACAGTTGGCTTTGTTTGAAGATATTTTCGACCAAATTGGCTCAAATTCTATAAATAGGACCTCCCACTTCAGATTTAAAGGTTAGAAAAACCTTCCAAGAGGCTTAGACATTGATGAGAGCTTTTGAACCTGCAAGCTTCTTTTGTTCTTCAAATCAACTTTCACCCTCCATACACCATTAAAACTTGAATTTAAAGCTTTCTTGTAGAGATTTAAAAACACATTTTCAGAACCTAGAGGATTAGGAAATATTTCCAAAGGCTTTGAAGCTTTTTGAGATCCATCTTCCTTCCAAAAGCTTCCTTGACTTCATATCACCTTTTAGCTATACATACTGATGGGTCGTTGAACACACCAAAATTAAATACTAAACTATACCAAATTCAATCAGAATAATGGCAAGTCCAGGTATCGATCCACAGGGACTGTTGTGAAATTAAACTAATTTAATTGTTAAATTCCTAAATTAATTTTGATAAAAAGATTGAATGATCATAACCTAATTTAATAACAAATAAATTAAACTAAGGAATTAAATTATCAATAATAAATGAAATTGGATTTACTGAATTGGGGAAAAATCCTAGGGTAGAGAATTCACCACTAACCACATAATTAGGGTTTCCAATTGAAATTAATTATGCTATGGTTTGAACGGATTAATGCTTCGCAACTACAAGCTCAAAGCATTTAACAAGAAGATCATCACATTCAATGTACGAGCACGAACCATCTCAAGTAATACGAATCGTTCACTCTAAACTAAGGTAGTGATACGACTCGTTCCTCGTAGCATGGTTCGTCTCATCCTTGAATGTGAAGGAATAGAAAACTCATGTATGGATAATATTCAACAATCACAGAAAGTCAAATATTCGAAGAGATAATGAAAAATATAATAAAGAAACTTCTATATCACCATACAAATGTTCAAACTTTACATAATTTAAAATAAAAAAGAAAACAAAATAATTACATGGCTAGGGTTTCATCAAAACCCTAGAAAAAGAGACTAGCCACTCATAGAGGAGTGGAAGGAGGTAGATGGAGAAGGAACCACCATGTGAGACATCTTGGAGCTTTTGTTTCTCTTCCTTTCCAAACCCTAGCCTCTCCCTTTAGGTCCAAACAACTTCCGAACCCTAATCCAGCCTTTTACTTGCCCTTTTATACTTCCAATCTCGTCCAAACAGGTTTAAAACGTCGGTTTGACTTTCCCAGAAAAAGTCAACGCACGTGTAGAAAAGTCAACGCACATGCAGAAAAAGTCAACGCACGTGCGGGAAAGTCAACTCTGCCCAAATTCTGTCTTTTTGCTCATTTTATGCTCCGACGATGTACAACCTGATTAACACTCAACACACATAAAATATACAGTTTGACCAGCAAATGAAATTAAGAGATTCTAATTAACGGCCTCAATGATGTACATTTCAGCCTTAATCACATCCCCCAACTTACTACTTGCTAGTCCTCAAGCAAGTAAAATAAAATAAAATTAAACAAAATCTATCTATTTCCTCTTTCGTGGGAAAACGGTTGCATTTAGCATATGCAACAAGCCTTTAAACCACAAGGTTACCCCAAGTGGATGAGTAAAGTCTAGTGAGGGTTTCCAGAAATGATACCCACAAACATTAACATATTCATATATACTCAACAACAAAGGACTACACTACTCCACCTAACAATCAACTTATGTGCCACTACAGTGTGATATTTAGACATCATGAGTCATTAAAGGCACAGTGGACAAGCATGAAGGAACCTATTGAGTCAAAACCACAATTCAGTTAATACAAAAGTAAAGTTCCCTATACTTGTGCATGCTAGTAGACAAGTCATGAGTACCCTCGATGTAAAGTGCAAGCTCCATATTAGTTAACTATCCACTATAATAGCCCAGTGTAACTCATAATAACACCCAACATATACAGAAAAGCTAACCTGTTGCAGCCAAGATTCTCAATTTTTTTTTGTTTTTTACTGTGCAATGTCCTGATCCATTAAGCTTTCTAATCAACCCATATAGCAAGCATTGTGCCAATGACTCCCAAACCAGACGGTTTTAGGGCATTAGGTGTAGAGACACCCCTACGGGCTTAATAACTCGAGTTAAAAACGCTACGGACCCAAACTAGTCAAGTGTTTTTTTTTTCTTTTTTTTTTTTAAGAATCTTGGCTCCTCATTTATTTTTTTCTGCAACTCTAGCTATTATCAATGATGTACACCAGGGATTATAATAAAAAGATCACTGCTATGATAGTGTGTTCATGTGAATTAAGGCATACTCATGACAAGTGTACTAATACCACAAACATAGACAACTCTCCTCGTGCAAACATGGCATGCAAGTATCTACCCAATAAATCCTTTTCATACAAGTCTACTATGCTCTCGAATTAACATATGCAAATATCATCACTCTACTAGCAAAAAGTCACATCAAGTGGAGTAATGCAATCAAGTGAAACATGTATAAGCATGAATTATGAGCCAAATAGCAATGCACAAAAGAAACTATGACCCTGATCCCCCAACTTGAATATGATATTGTCCTCAATGGAAAAGGAAAGAGAAATGAGAGAAAATTACCAGAATTGTAGGTGCACATCCAGGTAGGCAGAGAGTAACATATACACACTTCACTCTCTTTTTCTTTTTCTTTTTTTTGAAGAAAAGAAAAAACGAAAAAGAAGAAGGAAAATAAAAATAAAAATAAAAGAGACAAAGCAGTATACAGGCGGGTACTACGGAGAAGCCGGTGGTATTGGTGGTGGGAAATGCTGGGCAAACAAGGCTTGCATCAAAGCGCACGTCTCGAAGGCGTCATCCTGACCCTGTTGCTGGATGGCGAGGTTGTCGGCATGTAGCTGATTGAAGCGCGTCTGAGAATAGTCGCGATGCGCCTGAAAATCCGTGCGCAACTCCATGAGACTCTGGTGGTGATCACGAAGAGTACGGTGGACCTGATCGACAGAGTGCTGAAGCTGTAAGTACTCCTCGCGAGTCATGTAGAATGGGTCTCCTTGGGGAGGCACGGGGGGAACAGGATGAGCTGGGTGGTCATGTACGGGGTCCTGGGCCTCATCAACAGGGGCACCTACCGGCTGCGGGATGTGAGATATGCTGTGCTACCATTCCCGCTGGCCGAATGTCGGATACCCTCTATCAATTGAGAGTGATTGAGAGAGAGTGAGTTGTGTTAGATAAGGGTTTTTTTTTTTTTTTGGGGTACGAAAATTAAAAAAAAAATAGTAAATGAAAATAAAAATAAATAATAACAATAAGAAAACAAAACAAAATTAAATTTTTTTTTTTTTCCCGCCCCGCACGTGCGGGAGTCAAAGCCGCACGTGCGGCGATTCCATCCCCCGCGCTTTTTTTTTTTTTTTTTTTTTATTTTTTTTCCCGTACGTGCGGAAGTCAAGCCGCACGTGCGGCTGGTCAACGCATGTTAGCCGAGCTTGAGTCTGGTTTGCGTCCTCTTTTTTTTTTTTTTTTTTTAAAAAAAAAATTTCATTTTTTTAATTTAATTTCCAAATAGATCGTTAAGGTATAGTGGTTTTTTGAATGAACTTCCATTTTTAATTTTATGCAACTTCCAGGGAGTCAAGCCGCACGTGCGGCTGGTCAACGCATGCCCCTCCGCACCTGCTTATTTAGCAGAGTGCAACTTGATTTTGCCAAATTAGGCTGCACGTGCGGCAATTTCACCCTTTTTTTTTTTTTAACACAGAAAATAAACATGAAAGCATGCTTTTAAACACAGAGAATAAACATTTCTACCTTTAATTGACATCCGGAATAAATATAGCACAAAAGAACATACGGAATGCCCACTAAAGGTATGATCTTCACGCGAAAACCGCGGGTACTACTTTTCTCCCTAACTGTATTTGTAACTTTCCCTATTCTCCAACAGGGTGACAGACTAGGTTGATTTGGTATCCAGAATCGAGGTGCATAAAGCTACCTCAACCTATGGGACTGCCATACAGAGTTCAAGCCGAGGTAGTTTTGAAGCAATCTCCACACCCCTGGGTATTTAAACCAGGCTTTAGTCTCGGAAATCCCAAACCTTTGTGTTCTAGGCTTTGCCATTCGAACTCTAGTTTCCACCGTCTCAGTTGGTCTCCTAGGAACTCACTACAAACACGGTTAGGTGGCTATACCAGACCGTCAGATGCCGTTCGGGCACGGCTAACACCAAAGGAATTACACCTTTAGAGGATTTAAAGTCTCCTAGACGCAAGTAAAGCATAATAAGAACAAAGAAAAACATAATAGCATAGAAGGGAAAGAAAAGAGAACAAGAAATCAATCTATCAATCATAGTAAAATAGGTCCATCAAAGCAATGTACTCAATCATATCCCCATTCCCAATCCCCTCTATATATGGTTTCAATTTTTGGCCATTCACTTTGAAAGTGTGGCCAGTTTTTGGATCTCGCACCTCAACGGCGCTATGACTAAATGCCTCAACAACCTCAAAGGGGCCATCCCATCTCGATCTTAGCTTACCCGGAAAGAGTCTTAATTTTGAATTAAAAAGCCACACTTTTTGGTCGGGTTCAAAGGATTTTCTATTAATGTGCTTGTCATGGAATTCCTTAGTCCGAGCTTTAAAAACTCTCGAACTCTTATATGCATCATTCTGGATTTCCTCCAGCTCATTGAGTTGCAATTTCCGGTTGAGCCCAGCCGCGGCCATATCGAAGTTAAACTTCTTTATGGCCCACAATGCTCGATGCTCAAGTTCAACCGGGAGATGACAAGCTTTTCCAAACACCGCCCTATATGGTGACATCCCAATAGGTGTCTTATAAGCAGTACGGTAAGCCCATAATGCATCAGTTAACCGCTGTGACCAATCTTTCCTATCCGGTCTCACCGTTTTCTCAATTATGTGCTTTACCTCCCTATTTGAGACTTCTACTTGGCCACTAGTTTGAGGGTGGTATGGAGTGCCAACTTTATGAGTGATAGAGTATTTCTTAACTACCGACTCAAAGAACCGGTTACAAAAATGTGTACCCTGATCACTTATTATGGCTCTAGGAAACCCAAAACGACTAAAGATATTTTCATGCAAAAATTTGATTACAACTATATGATCATAGAGATCTGAGAGTGTGAGAGTGATTGGGAGAGAGTGAGTTGTGTTAGATAAGGTTTTTTTTTTTTTTTTTTGGATGAAAATTAAAAAAATTAGTAAATGAAAATAAAAA
>NW_021024491.1:1012883-1097261 GCF_004153795.1 Camellia sinensis | reverse complement strand
GCCCCCTTCCTACATGCCATTAACATTTAACAATCACAGAAAGTCAAATATTCGAAAGAATAATGAAAATTATATAAAACAAACTTCTAAATCACCATACAAATGTTCAAACCTTTTCATAATTAAAAATCAAAAAGAAAACTACATAATTACATGGCTAGGGTTTCATCAAAACCCTATAAAAGAAGACTAGCCACTCATGGAGGAGTGGAAGTAGGTAGAAGGAGAGAGAACCACCATGTGAGACATCTTGGAGCTTTTGTTTCTCTTCCTTTCCAAGCCCTAGCCTCTCCCTTTAGGTCCAAACAACTTCCGAACCCTAATCCAGCCTTTTACTTGCCCTTTTATACTTCCAATCTCGTCCAAACAGGTTTAAAACGTCGGTTTGACTTTCTTAGAAAAAGTCAACGCACGTGCGGAAAAGTCAACACACGTGCGGAAAAAGTCAACGCACGTGCGGGAAAGTCAACTCTGTCCAAATTTTGTCTTTTTGCTCATTTTATGCTCCGACGATGTACAACCTGATTGACACTCAACACACATAAAATATACAGTTTGACCAGCAAGTGAAGGTAAGAGATTCTAATTAACGGCCTCAATGATGTACATTTCGGCCTTAATCACATACACAATACATACATCATTGGAGCTTGTTCTTGAAGCTTTTTGTTGAACTTTCAAAGCTAATTTCAGAAACTTGAGGGTATTAGAATCAAGTTTGTTAACTAAGAGTTTACCTCTTTTTTCAAAAGGTATAATTTTACAACTTCTTCTTTAATCTTCTTCTACTCTTTTCCTCTATTTTTCTTGCCTTTATATACTAAATTTCAGAGTTTTAAAGGGCTGAAAAAAATGATTTAGAAGTCCAAAAAATAGAGGGGTTAGCCACGCCTCCTTAGTCTTGCTTACTAGCTTTGTACCTCCTTACTTTTGGCTTTGTTTTGTGCTCTTCTAACATCATTTTAGCTATTGTTTTTTGCATGTTAGGGGTTGTTTTAGGGCTATTTTAATTCATCTAAATAGTTTATGCTTTGCATACTTTGCTTGTTGTGTTGTAAGTCCTCACGGCTTCGGTTGTTTAGGCCTTAGACACCAAGTCATTCAAGTTGATGGCTTTCTTTACTTAGTTTTCATAGAAATGTCTCATTTTAATAATCAACTTTGCATAATCATTTCTGCACCCTCCCTTTTTTTTTGGTTTTCTTTGTTTGAGAGCTATTTCAAACGAGTGATTGTTGTTCAAGACATGAGATGTATGCTCATTGGCTTAATCTCTACGGAGGTTCATCGTCAAGGCATAATCTCTCTTTCATGTTAAGGATCACTTCTCGTTTGATATGTCTTCTCATTTAGTAGACTTAACTCTCACAAATTGATTAAGTAATGGAAAGGACTAATAAAAAGTGGCTTAAAATCAATTCAACCGACATAAAGAAAATGCTTAAAATTGGTTGGATTCGGCCGGACGTTGTATCGAGTCTGTCGCTTCAAGAATTGTCACTTATCAAGCCATGATATTTTGACGAAACTTGAGGCATGTCTATCTCCCTTTTTGAGTCTCTATGAAAAGAGGGAGGGGTGGTCGTCTTCATTTCATTTATTAATTATTTTATCCAAATTGTGTTCAAAATCATCGAGCCATCAACTTGTGCCAATTGATGGTTTCAGACTTGAATTCACTTTCCTCTTGAGTTTCATGATAGAGGAGAGCAGAAGGGACAAAAATGGTTTAAAGTTGCTCTGTCTACACTGTTTTCACCCCAGAGTACAAAAATAGATTTTTATAAGAAATTAGGGCACGATCGGCTTCATTTAGACCAAGCCGGGACTCATTAGGGGCAGGTCGGGCTCCAATGTTTGGTAAAACAGTGAATTTTGGTAGAAACAGAGGGGGAGTGACTGAGGGTGAAACAGAGCAGTCTGGGTAGACAGAGCTATTTATGAATACTGCGCATGTGATTGTTGTGCATTCTTATTATTGCTTGTATTAATATTATTGTTGTAATTATCATTGTTGTAACAATTATTGTTGTAATTATCATTGTTGCAATTATGGTTGTTTGGTATATTGATTGTAATCATCATAATATCCTTGTTATAATAACTTAGATAGTTAGTTACTAGTTAGTTTAGCTAGTTTAGCATTCATTCGAAATTGTAATAGTTAGTTTAATCCAGACACTTGGACCCTCATTCGAACCCTCTTGCACGAGAGCAAAATATGTAATAAGTTGTATGTCTTCCAACCCCATTTCTTTCTTCCTTTTATTTACCCGCTTATAATGGTAGCATCATGTTTATTTAGTATTTTTCATGACTTACATCCACTCGTCTTGTACGCATAGAGTTTCGGCTCATCATACTAACCAATTTCAAAATTCAACTTCCTTGATTGAACACGTGCTTTTATCGCATGCCTTGAATTGATTCACATGCCATGCTAGTAGTCGAACCTAGTAGTTGCATTTTGTATGTGTTGCATTGTTTAGGAGCATGAATTTTTCTAATTATTTTGCTTTATTTGGCTTGCCTTAGAGTATTAGGTGAGTATTTTCTGCTTTAGCATATTGCATTGGGTGTTTTTGTTGCCATGTCCAGCATATTCCATGAGGCTAAATGCTTAAGTGATATTCCTGTTTGAATATCGATGGATGAAGGTCTTTTTACTTAAAGTTGGAATAATTTGATTAATTGTAAATAAAAGATTGTTTTTTTAAAATGACACGTATTCAAAACACTTTTTGAAAATAAACATAAAATCAATGCATTCCAAAATTTTGAGAATTGGTTTATACTTGTGTGCATCACCTAGTAAAATTAGCCTAAAAATCAGAACAAGAGCATATAATATAAATAAGAATCACATCATGATTAGTAGAGGCCGATCTTTAATCGAGTGAGTGGGGTGTTCAGTTCATGACCTTCCCCTCTCATACCTAAACTCCCGAGCCGAGACACTTTGGTAATGACAGACTAATACCTTTTTGGCACGAGTCTCGAGTTTCCTAAATTTTTCAAAAATATTTAAGTGGCGACTCTATAATTTGGCAAAGCAGTCCATTTTTGTCATTTTTTATTCAAAATCAATTTTCTAAAAGATTTGCCGGATTTAGACTCATTTGTGTTTATCTATTTCACATTGCACTTGTGAAATCAGATTCAAAACCATGGGAGTCCGAATTATAGGGCTATCGTATCCGAAAGGAGCATAAAAGGCAAGTTACAACATTACATGGCATACATATTGTGAAACTGCTTAAACATATATACTTTATTAAGATCTTCCTACTGAGTTTTATATTCACCCATAGTGGATTTGTGTAGGAAAGAATGTGGTGATTTCGCCTAGCTAAAGGTGAGGAATGTATTTTGAGAGCACGAGGCTCTTTTATTTTTGTGGTATATTTTGACAAGCCGAGAGCTTTACATGTAAGAGTTTTTGATAACTATCTATTGTGTAACCAGACTTAAGTCTTGGATCTTGTAGTCCTTGAGGAATTCTTTTGTGTTATTTCTTTTGTTTTAGTCATCGCACATACTATGGATTCATCCTTCAAGAAGATTGAATATGTATTGCATGTAGACATCTTTATAAATCTCTCATATGAACTGAAATGCAAATGTAGATATTTTGATCAATTGAATTAAGATTTGCTTAATTGATTGGGTTAATCAGATTTACTTTGTGTCATTTATTTGGGGGCATTACAAGGGCACTGTTTATGATTTAAATTTGTAATTTTTTATACATCAATGTGAATAACTCTTACAATCTTACTAGTATAAGCATAAATCCTACATTTAAGTCAACCTATCTTAAACACTTTTTTCATGTAATAAAATACTTAAATATTGTCATATAAAAAATATTATAAAAGATCATAATCAAAAAACACTTGAAGTATAATTAAGAACCCGATATATCACTTTAGACATAACCAAAAACATAAGAAATTAGCAAAGACCTTTTTGATTAATAATCAAAATAATACACCATAAGTTATAATCAAGTCATAATTTATATATTATAGAAATTTTCCTTGTTTTTTTTTTTTCTAGAAAAAAAATATTTTGATACAAGTGAAAATTCATGATTTTTGATAAATTTGATCAACACAAATGAGAATTTGATTTCAAGTTGAGAATACACTCTTTTTTGTAACTTTGAAACTGTTTTTATGAACCTTTTGCATAGAACCACACACAGTAATAAAAAATTTCATCAGCCATTAATAAATCTATTTGTATTTCACTTTTAATTGTTAAAAATTTTTACACATAAAGTATTAAGACTCAAAATTAATTTTTTATTTTAAAAATAAATTCTCGTATATCGCACATATCACATATTAATATATTATAATTCTTTATGGAATAATAAAAACCCACTTTGGCCTATTTTGGCAACTAGAAAAAAAGTCAATTTATTGACTTATTTGGGTGATACCACCTCTCTATTCTTTTTTACATATTTTTCATAAAAAATAAAAAATAAAGCAAAAAAAATTAACTACTTTTCAACTTCCCAAAATAAGCCTTTATCAAATAATAAACACTCACTTCCCTCTCTCTGGAATCAAACATCACTCAATTTTCATTCCACTAAGCCCAAATGAAGTATTTGTCTTATGCCTCTCTTTTAAAAGCTCACTAAATTTAGGAGTTGTTTGGGATGGAGTCAATAAAATTAAATTTTCATTAAATACGTTAAAAAATTAAGAATTTGTTTAATTTAGCTCTCTCTATATATATTTTGTAATAGTTTGAAGACAACTAAAATATGTTTTTTTGGACAAAACTACTCTTAGTTAAGTTTTGTTATTCCACTACATTCAACCAAAACTGCCACTAGCACTATTACTTTCGGCCACCACCTTCAATCACCGGTGACCACCTCTGATTGCCGGCAACAATTTTTTGGTGATTACCGTCAATTCATTTTTGACAACTCTCTGACGAAGTGAAATTTCATTGACTTAACACATTAAAATTCTATGATAACTCTCTAACAAAGTGAAATTACTCACAATTGAATTAGACTCAGAGAACTTAGTGAGATTTCTTTGAGTAAAATTTTACTACCATGATGAAATTTCATTGTGCGATAACGAAAATCGAATCATTTTGAACACAAAAAATAAATAGAAAAAGAGTAGAAAGAGAGAGAAGAAGAATAGAAATAAAAGATATGAAGTGTGGTTACAAACGGTAATGCGTTTCCAATTTGGACAGCAGTAGTGATTCATCTAAAAGCGGCGGTAATAGATCTAGAAGAGCCACACAACGAATTTGTAGTTATGAATGATACTCAGTTCATATATGGATTGTGGTTGCAAACGTTGGTTGTGAATGATAGCAACGACAACGATAGATCTATGAGCGATGACAATGGGTCTAAAAGTGACGGCAACAGGAAGATGGTTGAAACGGTGCAAAGATATAGAGAAACAAAAAAACACATAGAGAGAGACATATACAAAACACACACACACGCAATATATATATATATATATTGTTGTAATATTTTTAGGGTTTAAGGAAATTTTTGACCATTTATCTCAAAACTTTTCACTATCCTACTAAAATTTGAAATTTAAGGACCTTAATTAGTATGTAATATTTTCATGTCTTTTAACGCTTATAAAAATATGTGGAGGAATCTATCCTACTTAACTAAAAAATTAAAACTTTTAAAAGATGATTTCTCATCGATTAAAAAATTAAAAAGTAACTCAACTTTTTCATCACAAAAAATATTGTTTTTAATGACTTTCTAAACACATTAATTTCCTTAACGTATAAAAAAAATCAATACCAAACAACATCTTAAACCTCTTTTTATTTGTGTTAGCTATCAATTTTATCCATCCTCAGATTTTGCTATCATATTATTCTTAAGTTTTTATGACTCTACTAGCTCCTTCAGGTTTAAAAATACCTATTTATGACTGGTTTAAACTATTCCTCTCAACACATAAAAATGAGATTGGAATGCGGAGTGTTGTTAACTATTAATAATGCATTATTGCTTAGTTTTTTTTTTTATTATTGAACATTCATGTCGGAAGTCTAATTTTATTTTATTTTTGTATAACTATCCCAAATTCTATTACTTTGGAATTATAACGACAACAATAATTTAAAAGATTATATTAACTTTAATTATTTGCTTATTTGTCCTCTATAGGGATGGTCATTTTCTCCATGCCCACTCCATACTCATATCCCCCAATCTGCCCAGAACGGATTTTTCCGCCCCAATTAGTAAGTGGGGCGAGGATGGGTTTTGCATCCCCCGCCCCGCCCTACCCTGTTCCACCCAAATCCCACCCAATTGTATTTATTAAATATATTTTTATGTATATAATATATATATATATATAATTTATTTATTATTATTATAATAAAGTTAAAATACAAAAATATTATACTTAATATTAATTTTTATTTATTTATTTTCTATCTTATATAATATAATTCTCATTAAGTATAAATTATTATTTGTAATATACTATATTATCTATAATTTTTAATAATATTTTTAATTTTTAACTTACAAAATTAACCCTCTTCCACCTCGCACCTGCCCCACTTTGTCACCCACCGATTTGCCCCAAATCCGACCCGTGGCCATCCCTTCTATCTTTCTATCTGTCACCCACCTATCTGTTTGTCATACTAGCACTACTGGTTATACCGGTGTCTGTGGGTGACTTTTTCAGTAGTTCTCCGGCAATTGTTGATTTTTGACAAATTTTTCAGCAACAATAAGTGATTGACAACAGTGCATGAGAGTGTAACAATACAAGGATAAAAATTAAAAATTAAATTAAAAAAAAGTCCTTTAAAACAATGATTTTTACTACTCACCAATATATGCCATTAACCATGTCATTAAAATCAAAACAAAACAATCACTAGATTTAATGTCATATACATCCATACAGTTGACTTATCACCATTTTTTTCTCTTTTATACCATATTTTTAAAAATAATTATTAATAAGTGTTTCTGAAATAATACTCTAAACTTACCACTAATTAAATTTTTTTGTTATTGTGTTTCAGAACACTAACACAAAAAAATGATGGATCCACTATACAGACAAATAACTATCAAATCGAAATGCCATATGAAATTACTCAAAAATACTAAATAACTCATCCTTATTCAACTAAAACTTTTGGCCTAGTGTTATGTAGTATCGCTTTATGCTGTAAGTGTGGGAAATTTGGTTTTTTATAGGTTTATTTTGGGCCACCTTTAAACCCAAAATTGAGTAGGTCCCAAACGTCTTTTGAAGTAGGTCCGAAGAGGTGACGTGTTCCTTACCGCATGGCAAGTCACACGGTGAAGACGGTTCGTCAAAACCATTTATGAGTGAATGAGAAGTTGATGTTATTTTCGGGTTCGTGAAATGGACAATTGAAGAATTAAATGTGGGTTTCCTTGTAAGGCTTGTCCTACATTGAAACTTTAAGAGAACTTATGTATGTATATAAGCTCTAGGTGGCAACACTTGGGTTGGGCCCCAAGGGGGCACCCTAAGTTTGTAGAAGGGAGGAGTTATGGACAAAGTGAACCTTGGCTCAAACCACCATACACGCGCGCGCGCCGTCTCCGTCCATCCGACCGGCCGTGCCAGGTGTGAGTTGTGGGTCAGGTCAGTTCTAAATGTTAATTTTTTGGACAAAATTCATTTGAATTTTTTCAAACATTCTTGCAGGAAATTAATTTAAAATTTTGCACCAAATTTAAATTCAAATTTCCTGTCCATAATTGTGCTACTTCTAGTCCAATATTCCCAACAAATAAATAGGTTTTAACTGCCAGAAACTGCCCAGTAGTTCCGGACAGTTTTACAGACAAATTCAAATCTGAAACTGCTGCAGATTTGTTGGAATTTTGAACTGTATCTGGTCAAAATAGTTTCGTACCTGTTCGGTTCAAAAACAACACCTGTTCGGCAGATTAGTTTGCCTATAAATACAGCCATTTCCAGTAGTCTTTGGGACCAGAAAAAATTCATTTTTGCAGTCCAGATTTGCTTTGTTGCATATATATTCTTCATATAATTTTATGAGAAAAATTCAGAGAGTTTAGAACATAGGTTTTGTTCGCCGTACAAATTGTTTGGAGTGCTACTACAATTTGTGATATCATTATATCCTAGGAAATAGACGTCATTTGTCCGTAAGCACCGTAGCAGGGCGAATCTGTATTAAGGATAAAGTATCACACACTCGACTTGATCTTTTAAATATTTATTCGGTTTGGTAAAATAAATTCGGTATGTAATTTATTTTATTTGTTTGATTTGTTTCAATTTATTTATTTTACACAGAAGATTGTTCTAACACTCTTAACACAGATTCAAATAATTCTGTTTATACATAATTTTTTGTTTATTTCCTTTTCTCTTTCTTCTTCTTACAGAAATTATTTTTTGTGGTTTTACAAAATAATATTCTGGTTCGAAAAACAAGTAGTAGTAATATACTGTTTGACAGATAGTAGTAATATACTGTCTATTTTCTTTGACAACTAGTTGTAATATACTGGTATCATTAATAATTCAAAATATTTATTTGTGAAATTTGTCAGAAATTTATTTTGGTTTTCATAAATAATTTTTGAGTGTTCATTAATTAAAATTCTGTTTAAGTATTTTAATTATTGGAGTGTTACCGAAATTTAATTTTCTATGTGGAATTAATTTGTTTAAATAAAATTTTATTTTATTTTCAAATTAATTAAAAATAAAAGTTACAATTCTTGTTTCTTTTATTTTACAGAATTTAATTATGTGGTTTTGGTTTAAATTTTCTGTGTAGCATAAAATTCTAATTATAATTTTGTTTTATAATTTAGAATTCATGGCTACTGAAATTGGTCAACTAATGCTCAAACAAGTATTAGTATGGTGGTTGCAATTACGCCTACCCCTTCTCTTGTTATGACTGTGCCAGTCAATCACAGTGAGAAGCTAGAGAAGTTCTCAGGAATTGATTTTAAAAGATGGCAACAGAAAATGATGTTCTATCTTACAACTCTGAAGCTGGCTCGTTTTCTCCGTGAGAATGCTCCTACTTTGAATGAGGATGAAATTGACCTGCAAGTGATTGTTGCGGTCGATATCTAAAAACATGCTGATTTCCTTTGCAGGAACTACATCTTGAACGGACTTGACAACACATTATACAACGTCTACAGTCCTATCAAGATAGTAAAGGAACTTTGGGCGTCTTTGGAGAAAAAGTACAAAACAGAAGATGCTAGCTCAAAGAAATTTGTGGTTGGCAAATTCCTGGACTTTATAATGGTTAATTCTAAGACTGTGATCAGCCAAGTTCAAGATCCCCAACTCATTCTGCATGACATTCACGCAGAAGGCATATCTCTCAGTGAATCCTTCTAAGTTACAGCCTTAATTGAGAAATTACCACAAAGCTGGAAGGAATTCAAGAACTACCTCAAACACAAGTGCAAAGAAATGTCTTTGGAGGAATTAATTGTGCGTTTGAGGATTGAAGAGGACAACCACAATTCAGAGAAGCGGGCTGGTAAGCATCTAATGGAGTCAAAGGCAAATATAGTGGAACATGCTCCAAAAGCCAAGAAACGGAAGTTTTCTAGAGAAAGTTCCTCATAAGGCTCTAAAGGAGGGGAAACTAAAAAGTACAGGTTTAATGGAAAGTGTTACATCTGTGACAAAGAGGGACATCGGGCCAAAGATTGTCGTAGCAAGCGCAAAGACAAAGGAAGATCAAGCAAGAAGCCTGCTCAAGCCAATATGACCGAAATGGACAAAATTTCCAATGGTGTTGATGACATATATCTTTCTGCAGTTGTTTCTGAGGCAAACCTTGTCAAAAATCCTAAAGAATAGTGGGTGGACACTAGTGCTACTCGCCATATTTGTGCCGACAAAAAGATATTCACATCTTATTCTATAGTGGACAACGGGGAATAACTTTTTATGGGCTATTCCTCAACTTCTAAAGTTGAAGGGCAAGGAAAGATTTTTCTGAAGATGACATCTGGAAAAGAACTCACTCTCAACAATGTGCTGCATGTACCGGATATTCACGAGAATCTTG
This sequence comes from Camellia sinensis, assembly GCF_004153795.1. Lineage (NCBI taxonomy): Eukaryota > Viridiplantae > Streptophyta > Magnoliopsida > Ericales > Theaceae > Camellia > Camellia sinensis. Next base: position 1,087,160 of record NW_021024491.1, on the reverse strand, counting down.
TTTCCGGATCTTTGTTGAGTAAAAATGGGTTTAGGCTAGTTTTTTAAAGTGACAAGTTTGTACTTACCAAAAACGGGATGTTTGTAGGAAAATGTTACATGTCTGATAGCTTTTTCAAAACGAATGTAATGACTGTTGTACCCTCTGGTATACGAATGGCAACGGGCCGGGACGGGGCAAGGGATGCCACTTCCCATCCCCGATCCCTGAAAGTAAAAAAATCCTCACATCTGCCCCTAATCCCCAGTGGGTAACCCATCACCACCCCCGTTCCCATCCCCTAACGGGGATCGGGTTTCCCTGACCTCGAAAAATCCTTAACAAATCTGTTCAACACAAACACACAAGAACAAAAAAAAAAAATCTGTATGTATAATGATGCACGACAAATCTGTTCAACACACACACACACACAACTACTGTTTAGATCAACAATAATCCAACAACAACAGACAGATATATATATATATATACAACAACAGATATATATATATATAACAACTTAAAAAAAATTGTTCATCAATCAACAACAGATATATATATATAGAGGGGACTTCACGATCTGTCTGTTGATCAAGACATCGATTGGACCACGATCTGTTCAGATCAGTGGCTTCACGGTCCTAGTCATGGTCGTGGCTTCACGGGCACGGCCCTGGTCCTAGTCCTGTTCAGATCGGTGGCAATTGAGGGCTTTACAGACGGACCACGGTTTACGATCTGTTTAGATCGGTGGTGGTGATGGATCTGGATGATGCAGACAGATATATATATATATATATATACAACAACAGATATATATATATATAACAACTTAAAAAAAATTGTTCATCAATCAACAACAGATATATATGTAGAGAGGGGACTTCATGATCTGTCTGTTGATCAAGACATCGATTGGACCACGATCTGTTCAGATCAGTGGCTTCACGGTCCTAGTCATGGTCGTGGCTTCACGGGCACGGCCCTGGTCCTAGTCCTGTTCAGATCGGTGGCAATTGAGGGCTTTACAGACGGACCACGGTTTACGATCTGTTTAGATCGGTGGTGGTGATGGATCTGGATGATGTTGATGATGATAAGAAGTGAGAGAATGAGAGAGATGAGAGAGATCTGAGTGAGTGAGGGAATGAAAGAGAGATGAAAGAAGCAGTGCAGTGACACTCAGAGAGATTTAAGTCAGTAAGTGAGGGAGAGAGAATTGAGACACGCGGTGATACTGAGAGAGAGAAATGTGAAAGTAAGAGAAGGTTTGGTTTATATATATATATAAAGAGGTAAAATAGTAATTTTACTTTGGGGATAAACGAGGACGGGGCTGGGCCGGGTGCGGGGCTGGCCCGTCCCCGATCTAAAACTGATCAGGGATTGATTTTTGAACACCATCCCCGTCCCATTAGGGATATTTTTCAGGAAAAAATCGCTTAAAGTGGGGTCAGGGGTTTGGGTCCCTGTCAGGCCGGGTTCAAATTGCCATCCCTACTCTGGTATTAATAAAAGCACATCTTCTTCTTACTTGATTGAGTCTTCAAATTTATGGCATGGTAGTCTTGGACATGTTAATTATGGATCTTTGCGTAGATTAATTAATATGGAATATTTACCTAAGTTTGACATTAACTTAAATCATAAATGCAAAATTTGCGTTGAGGTAAAATTAACTAAAACTCATTTTCATTCAATTGAACGAAATACGAAGCCACTTGAATTAATTCATAGTAACATTTGTGATTTTAAATCAATTCAAACTAGAGGTGGGAAAAAGTATTTTATCACTATTATAGATGACTATACTAGATATAGTTATGTTTGTTTAATTCGAACCATTGATGAAGCTTTGAAAACTTTCATTCAATATAAGAATGAAGTTGAAAATCAACTTGGTGAGAAAATTAAGAAACTTAGAAGTGATAAAGATGGTGAATATGAATCACCTTTTGGTGAATTTTGTAAAGAATATGGTATAATTCATCAAACCACCGCTCCTTACTCACCTCAGCAAAATAGAATTGCTGAAAGGAAAAATAGGACTTTAAAAGAAATGATGAATGCCATGTTAATAAGTTCTGGATTATCTAAGAACTTGTGAGGGGGAAGCAATACTTTCTGCTAATTATATACTTAATAAAGTATTCAAAAAAAAAGTGGATCAAACACCTTATGAATTGTGGCATGGGAGAGTACCATCCTATAAATACTTAAAAATGTGAAGGTGTTTAGCTAAAGTGGCTATTCCTAGTCCTAAAAAGACTAAGATAGGTCCTAAAATAGTTGATTGCATTTTCGTTGGTTATGCCAAGAATACTAGTGCATATCGGTTTTTGATTCATAAGTCAGAACATTCCGAAATGCATGTAAATACGATTATTGAATCTCGCAATGCATCGTTCTTTGAACATATATTTTCAAATAAGACTGGACAAGAGACTAGTAATAATAAAAGATCTTATGATGCTATTACTAGTCATGATCAAGAACAAGAGTAAGAGATAGATCAAAATGAAGAAGAAGAACCTAGGCGTAATAAATGTGCTAGAACCTCAAAATCTTTTGGTCCAGATTTTCTAACATTTTTGTTAGAAAATGAACCCTTAACTTTTAAAGAAGCTATGTCCAGTCTTGAGGCTCCTTTATGGAAAGAAGCTGTAAATAGTGAAGTTGAATCTATCCTGCAAAATCTCATTTGGAAATTGATGGATCTGTCACCAGGTTGTAAACCTCTTGGGTACAGGTAGATTTTCAAGAGAAAAATGAAAGCGGATTGATCAATTGACAAATACAAGGCAAGACTTGTGGTCAAAGGTTTTAGACAAAAAGAAGGTCTTGATTACTTTGACATATACTCACCGGTTACTAGAATAACATCCATTAGAATGCTAATTGCTATTGCATCGTTGTACAATCTAGAAATTCATCAAATGGATGTGAAAATCGCTTTCTTAAATGGTGAGTTAGATGAAGAAATTTACATGGAACAACCGGAAGGATTTTCAGTTCCAGGAAAAGAAAAGAAAGTGTGTAAATTAGTTAAATCATTATATGGTTTAAAACAAATGTCAAAGCAATGACATGAGAAATTTGACAAGACAATGATGTCAAATGAATTTAAAATTAATGAGTGTGACAAATGTATTTATATTAAAAACACAGACACGGGTTATGTCATTGTATGTCTTTATATAGATAATATGCTCATTATAGGTAGTAATAATGAAATGATTAAAACTACCAAGAAAATGTTGAATAAACATTTTGATATGAAAGACAAGGGGATTGCTGATGCAATTCTTAGTATGAAAATCACCAAAACATCAGAAGGTTATGCTTTGTCATAATCACATTACATTGAGAAAATATTTGACAAATTTAGCAAAGATGATAATCATATTGCTAGAACACCCGTGGATGTTAATTTGTTTCTTTCTAAGAATATACAAGAAAGTATTTCTCAATTAGAATATGCCTAAATTGCTGGAAGCTTAATATACTTGATGAACTGCACTCGCCCGGATATAGCTTATGCTGTAAGTAAATTAAGTAGATATACGAGTAATCTGGGAGTAGAACACTGGAAAATAATTATAAGAGTTCCAAGATATCTCCGATTTACTCGTAACATTAGGCTTAATTATACTAGATATTCAGCAGTACTTGAAGGATATTGTGATGCAAATTGGATATCGGATAATAGAGACTCAAAATCCATTAGTGGGTATGTCTTTACTCTTGGTGGTGTGGCTGTATTTTGGAAATCTTCCAAATAGACTTGTATTGCTAGGTCTACTATGGAATCAAAATTCATAGCTTTAGATAAAGCTGGGGAAGAGGCATGATGGTTTCACCACTTCCTTGAAGATATTCCAATATGACCAAAATCGGTGCTTACTATATGCATACATTGTGATTGTCAATCAGTAATTGATAGAGTACAGAGTCATATGTATAACGGTAAGTCACGACGCATTCGTCGTCGACATAACACCGTGAGACAACTACTCTCTAATGAAATTGTTTCCATTGAATATGTGAAGTCTAAAGACAACATAGCGGATCCGCTAACTAAAAGGTTAGTAAGAGAGTTAATTGAAAATTCATCGAGGGGAATGGGACTCAAGCCTATTAAATAAGAGTTACCACAACGGCAACCCAACCTAGTTGACTGGAGATCCTAAGATCTAGGTTCAAAGGGACAACCGAGCTGTGTATGACTCATAAGGATCACTGGGAAGTTAAACTCCTATCCATTTCTATGATGAAATAGTGATGTCTGCAGTGTTTTAAGTTAAGTAAAATTTTAATGATTCTTATATCTAGGTAAACCTAGTGGAGTATGGCAGGATACTCTTCATAAGAATCACCTATGTAAGTGTGAACTAGGCCGGTTCTATGAGATTTGTGAAGGGCTATAATTCTCTAGAGCACTCATGAAAGACCAGGTTGTTCAGGGCCAAAATGAACACAATAGTGAGAACTAAACTGTGTCTAGTAATATACTGTATGAGTTCTATTGTCTTGGTTTACACAAATGGCTGAACAGTTCATGACATCATGTTCACTAGTTAACTAGTAAATCCAATAGTGTCTCACAAGAGAAGGTTCAAAGCCAAAAGCTACCTATCCTTTGCAGAATATTTCTAATATCTGTAGTCTCTGTAATTAGATCATGTTGTTGCATTTTCTCTCCATCAAATTCTATTCATGTGGAGGATTGTTGAAAATTTAATTTTTTATAAGCTTATTTTGGGCCAACTTTGAGCCTAAAATTGAGTGGGTCCCAAATGTCTTTTGGGGTAAATCCGAAGAGGTGACGTGTTTCATGTTACATGGCAAGTCACATGGTGAAGACGGTTCGTCAAAACCATTTATGATTGAATGGGAAGTTGACGTTGTTTTCGGATTCATGGAATGGACAATTAAAGAATTAAATGTGGGTTTCCTTGTAAGGCTTGTCCCACATTGAAACTTTAAGAGAGCTTGTGTATGTATATAAGCTCTAGATGGCAACACTTGAGTTGGGCCTCAAGGGGCACCCACGTTTGTAGAAGAGAGGAGTTATAGACAAAGTGAACTTTGGCTCAAACCACCACACATGTGCGTGCGCCGTCCGTTCGTTCGTCTGATCGGCTGGCCGAATAGAGCTGTACCGGGCGCGAGTGTAAGTTGTGGGTCGGGTTGGTTCTAAATATTGATTTTTTGGACAAAATTCATTTGAATTTTTTCAAATATTCTTGCGGGAAATTAATTTAAAATTTTGCACCAAATTTGAATTCAAATTTTGCTATCCATAATTGTGCCACTTCCAGTCCAATATTCCCAACAAATAAACAGATTTTAACGCCAGAAACTACCCAGTAATTCCAGACAGTTTTACAGACAGATTCAAATTTGAAACTACTGCAGATCTGTTGGAATTTTGAACTGTATCTGTTCAAAACAGTTTCATGCCTGTTTGGTTCAAAAACAACACCTATTTGGCAGATTAATTTGCCTATAAATACAGCCATTTCCAGCAGTCTTTGGGACCAGAAAAAATTCATTTTTGCTATCCAGATTTTGTTTTGTTGCATATATATTCTTTATATAATTTTAGGAGAAAAATTCAGAGAGTTTAGAACATAGGTTTTGTTCGCCGTACAAATTGTATGACGTGCTACTACAATTTGTGAATGCCATTGTATACTGGGAGATAGACATCATTTGTCCGTAATTACCGTAGCGGGGTGAATCTGTCTTAAGGACAGAGTGTCACACACTCAACTTGATCTTTTAAATATTTATTCGGTTCGATAAAATAAATTCGGTACGTAACTTATTTTATTTGTTTGATTTGTTTCAATTTATTTATTTTATACAGAAGATTGTTCCAACAGTAAGATTGTAGGCTGAACTCCTATAAAGAGTGATTTGATATTAATGTCATTTATTTCTTCTTCATCATCTGAGTTGTATATAGTAGTTGACCTTTCTTAGAGGTTGCCTAATGCTCAAATTGTTTTGGATTAACTCTATAACCACCATGCAATAACAACAATTGTGCTATGAAGAATTTTAGAAATATATATGGGATTCAAGATAAAATACATGTCGTCGAGTAAAAATATGATGGACCATATGTTAAGCTTCGAGGTGAAAGTCGGCAACATGAAAATTAGATCACCATCCCTGTCGAAGAAGTATCATCGGTTGTCCAAAAAAAGTCAATCTACCATATATCGACGAGAAGCAACAAATAAAGAGAGTTTGATGTCGCCATGAAACCTTCCAAAAGTGGTAAAGTACGTAAGGACAAGAGACACATAGAACATGTTCCATCAAGAAGATTGCAATGAATTTCCCTTAGTTTTTCAACAATGATTAGAAGGATAAATGAAATTCTATAAATAGGTGGTCAATTATTACATCAAAGGTATGCAATATCAAAACACTCTACAAGATATCAAGAACTCTCTTTGAAGTTGTTAATTTGATCTTTAGAGTGCTTATCGAGCTAAACCCTCATCCAAACTCGGTGTCTTATATATTATATAGGTAGAGTAAGAACAACCATCTTCATTAGCTTCAAGGGAAAAAAGTAACGTATTTCCCGTCCCACCATAATATATATATATATATATATATATCATTCTCTAAATTTTGTAATACAATTTAAAAACTGTCTAGCATTCAATTTTTAATTTTATCAACACCAAAAAGGTCAATATCTTATTTTTTACTTTGGAAAGTGAGAGTAAATTTTGAATCTATACATAAAATTATCTACAAAATTACATGTAAGAACCAACACTAGATACAATACTTTAAAAACGAAGAAGAAAATTATAAAAAAACACTCTAAAGTTTGACCATTCTAATAAAATAAAACATGAATTTTTAATTTGTCAATTTAAATCATAATATTTTAATTTATTTTTAATTTAAACCATTCATTAAGTAAAATCGAAGGAGAATAAGTATTTTAGTTATTAAGGCTAGGTTTGGCATAACCTATAGAATCCATCTTTTTATCTTTTTTCCATCACATCACCTCTCTACTTTTTTGCACATCTTTTCGTAAAAAGACAAAAAGTGCACTTTTTTAGGACACCCCAAACCAACCCTAAATCTAATGTGAGTATATATAAATTGTCTAAAATATCATTTATTCTTGAGTTTAATGATTAAAATATAATTTTTTTGTCACTTTTATTTAACAAAAATAGACAAATTATTTACATTGAAAACGAATCAAAAGTCTAAATTTTAAATTAACAAAATTAAAAACTTATAATTTATTTTGTTACCAAATCAAGCGTAGTTTTTTTTATTGGAGTTTTTTGTTTAAGGTCTCTGATGTTAGAATTTTATAAGATAAAAGCTATGTAACATATTTATAATAGTTGAGACTCTTCAATATTTCACAAATTTTTAGCTCTTCTCAAATAAATTACTTTTTTCACAGAGAAATTTTAGCTCATCATAAAGATTTCTCTATAATGCGCTGAATTTTTTTTAATAATATTATTGAAGGACCTTAACTAATAAGAAAAAATATATTAGAGCTCTCCACAAGGGTGATCTAGGTTCGAATTCTGGGGGTGCAAAAAATGGTTGAATTTCAATCCTGAACTCTTCTGTAACGTGTGATTAAACTCTATTGATGCCTCGATAATGAGTCCCCTCTTTTAAATTGGGTTTAATCTGCTCAGCAACTGGCTGATAGCATAGAACATCCCTTTTTTGTCTTGTTCCAAAAAAAAAAAATGTTTTGTTTGAATTTACTTTTCATTAGAGGTAAGCAGCGGATATTTCGATCTGTCCAAACCGACTGAACCGATTCGATCTGCCGCATTTTGGACGAATGCGTGATGACGAGCGGACGGTTGCATATTGATTTTTTTCAATTCACATAGTTTTGGACGGATGACGGATTTGAGGTTTCTTTGGCCGCAACCGAATCGCCAAATCGCGTGCATTCCTAGTAATTTGTAAGACTTTGTATTTTCAATTTGTTTAGATATTCTGTTTGTTTTTTCAATTGAAAAAGAGTTTAGATATTCTGTTATGTTTCCAAATTTTTTCAATTTGGAAATCCTTTTATCAAATGGCAAAGGTTGATATTTGATATTTTTATATGAAATATATAAGGTTTAATTTTGTCAATTTTTTTTTTAGAAAATCAAATCAAATAGTTTTCGAATAAAAAAAAGTAATGAAATAATTTTGATAATGCATGATTTTCTTATATGTATTTATTATTATTATTTGACAATTTATTTGATAATTTTTTAATTATGTTGAATTAGATTATGATCTAAAAAAAATATTGACAAATTATATTATATTTAAAATTTATAAAAATTTAAACAATCAAATCAATTTATATCCATCTATTCACTCAAACCGCATCCGTAAATTGATAAAAACGAATTAATTTTTTTCAATCCACTTATCCAATCAACGGATGAGAGATTAAAAATTCACTGACCGTAATCGAACCTTACTCTTCATGCATCCTATACAATTTTAATCACCACACAGCATGATCCAAGCCGTATATAGGGGTGTTCGCGGATCGGTTTTGTGCGGTTTGCGGTTCGGTTTTGACCCGCCCGCATCTATGCGGTTTAGGAAAAAGTCAACCCGCAACCGCCCGCAGTGCGGTTTGCGGTTTGTGCGGATAGGGTTTGTAAATGTGCGGGTGGTTGCGGGCGGTTTGCGGTTTACACTTTTTTCTTTAAAAATTAATTTTTAAGTTTTTTTTTTCCCATCGAATTTAGGCATTAGATTCATTTTATATATTTGTGATCAATTGATAACAATTTTCTGATGAGTTTACAAATAAAAATTGAATATCACTAGCATTTTTGTCATGAAAAAAATGTATATCAATGCATTAAAGGTTGTACTCAATTAGAATTGTCAATTCAGTAATCAATAATCAAACTAGAAGCTTCATCGATCACCAGAAGAAAATTTTTATTAGGAAAAAGTGGATGAGTCATAAATGAAAATCATATAAAAAACCAAGTTTAGGACTTGATAATTCTACGACATTAAGAAAGTTGAGAAATACTTAAAAATAAGGATCCTAGTGTCATAGAGAACATAAGGTGCTCCTGTTAAAGTTACAAAGTTGGTATATAAAAAATAATAATAATAATACTAATTAAAGTGCGGGCGGTTTTTGCGGGTTGCGGTTTTAACCCGCGACCCGCCCGCAACCCGCAAATTTGTCATATTTCAAACCGCATCCGCCCGCATTATGTTTGCGAAACCGCCCATTTATATGCGGGTTGGGCGGGTTGGGCGGTTTGAGCGGTTCGGATAAACCGTTGCCCACCCCTAGCCGTATATATAGCAAGCGCAGGCGGTCTCGTGAAATACACAACACTACTCTCCAAACCCAAAATTATTAGACTCTCTCTCTCTCTTTCACATTGTCGGTGTGTGAATTGTTGCGAGGGTTTTTTGGGCGCCATGGATGCCTCTACTGCTCTGCCCTCTGATTCAAATCCAACCCCCGGCGGCGCTTCCAAGTTCCTCGCCGACCTCCCCTCTCGCGGCCTCTTCTCCTCCACTGTCCCCTCCTCCAATCCGGTAATCTCTTTGTCTCCTCACTTTTCATAAACCCTAGTTTTCATGCTCATTTTTACAATACTATGATTTTGTAACACGACTTCAATTTTCATCAGTTTGAACTATTGTAGTTGATTTGAGAAACTGTGTTTTTTATTGATAGGTTGAAAACGAAATGCGTTTGCTTTCAGGTGTTTAGATCCGTTTGATTAGTATTTCAGAAGTGGGTTTTTGTTTCGAAGCAGTAATTGTTTTGTGAAAAGTTAAATTCGTGTTTTTGGAATGCTATATAAGCAATGCTGTAGAATTTTTTTATTTTAGAGTCCGATTGGTGTGATGCATATGATTTTGTAGTACTTTTATATGTATGCTTTGTGTCCATGCTAATTTTCGGGAATTAGTTTTTACGAAATCACTGAGGTTTTTACTGTTTTGTTTGTATGCTATTAAACTACACGGGCATGTTATTGATCCTTTGTGCATGCTTGATGTGAATGGTTATAATTGGGGCCTGTATTACCAGAAAATACTAATGCTCTAGCGAATTACGTATTGGTATACATATTCCGAAACGTGGTACACTTCCGTTCCAGAATAGCAAATTTTGTGATCCGAAATGATTACAAAATTTTTTCCTTAAATGTTTCCTTGGGAGTGAAAAAAAAATCAAATATAATGAATTAAAATCTAAGTTGAGTTAAGTTTTGACGAGACAAAACATAAAAAATGAGTCATAATGTTTGTAGAAATGTTTTGCTACATGATTTTTTTATTTTATTTTATTGGATTCTTAATATTTAAATAAAAAATTACTTTAGAAGTACATTAAATTCTTAAGTGTAATATATACAAGTCTATCCTATCGTACCACATTTTAGAGCATGTGGCATATCATGTTCCTATTTTACATATCGGAATGAGCCACGTTCCAAGTAACATAAATTGGGGCACATTTAAGAGGTTTTTATATCATTTGCAAATTGGGTTCAACAAATCTTATTCATTTATATATTTGATGATACTTGTGCTACAACGATAATCCAGAATTGCAGTTATTATTCATGGTTTTTCTATTTCTTTATTTGCTTGAGTTCAACTTTAGCAAACAATTAATCAAGAAGCTCCTTGTATTTGCCATGGGCGAATATGGATTCAACTTGCTACTGCCACTGGGCTGCTGAACATTATTACGATTTTTGGGAGCACTTGGACCTCCAAGTTTTAGAGTTATAGTTTTAATTTGAGGCTTAAGTTGCATCTGATCATGATCTCATACGTGTTTGTTAACCGTAGTACTGGTTTGACATTTTGGTTCTTTTGAAGAATAGAACAACTGCTAACATGTTTGCGGAGTTGCATGCACAGTTGAAGCTTCTTTTGGGAGTTTTGATCTAGTAAAGGTTAATGATATAAAATCATATTTCTAGCCATAATAGTTAACAAATGAACATTTCTGTTCCTACATGTTTCTATTCTAGGTTACGTGCTCTTATTGTTAGGGGTGTACAAAAATCCAAATCACCTGATCAACCAGACGAAACCGATCTGAAAAATAAAGAAGCAGATGGTTTTGTACTGAGGAATGGTTGGCAACAGGTAGCATGAGTAAAAAAATTCAAAATTTTGGACAGGCAACGGTTTAATACTCATCTCAACCGACAAAACCAATATGACCGTTAACAATTTTACGTGTGTCGTTTTATTTACTGTCCGAATTATGCATTATCTTTAAGCCATCATGACATTTCATTTCTCCAGACTCTTTGTCTGTCATGCATTCAATTCTCTCTCTCGTGTATTCAACTCTTTTCTCTCTCTTGCATTCAACGCTCACTCATTCGCTCTTTCTCTCACGCATCCAACTCTCTCTCTCTCTCTCTCTCACACACACACACACACATTCAATTCTCTGTTTCTCTCTCTTGCAATCAACTCACTCATTCTTTCTCTTTTTCTCACGCATCCAACACTCTCTCTCTCTCTCGCTCTCTCTAAATTCTCCGCGCATTCAACTCCCTTTCAGTCACTCTCGATGTCTCTTGATCATTTCTTCTCCCTTATGTATCCCCTTCTTTCACAGCTTTGAAACTCCCTCCTTCACCGCCGCATGCCTCTCTTCCTCTCAAATCTAATTTATTCATCAACCCCTCGCTCCTCAAAGCCCCTATCCACTTTGATTAATTGATTTTCAGCATCCATTTAGTGACTCAATGACGAAGGGCCAAACCCTAATTGGGTTGTTTCTATATTTTTTTCCTCCCTCAAGAATCATTCCTTGAACCCCGCCTCTCCTTTTTTGCTGATATCTTCTTTTCTTTTGCGATTGAAAACCTTTTTTCTGGGTTTTTTTTTGTTTGTGTACGGTGCAACTCGATCAAAACCGACCACAAAACCGACTACTACAAATGGTTGATTTTGAACTCCACTTCGGTCGGCAGCGGTTCATTACATTTGCAACCCGCCATGGCTGGATTGGTTGGTGGATTGATGGGAAAACTGACCCAACCTGACCCGCGAACAGCGTAAGTTGTATGTATGTCAATTTGCCTTTTCAAAGTTAAAGGTACGGAAATTGCACTTTATTTATGCCTTTGTTAGCCACTCTGGCATAGTTTTTCACATGTCAGCTTGCTGTCAGTTGTAAGGTTGTTTCTTTAAGGCCCCTTCTAGCGGTAAGGGCCACTAGAGTTCTCACATTTTTTTGTTAGTCTTTATAAGGGGTTATCTTTGCATGGGCAAGGTACTTTAAAATAAATTTTTTGAGATAGGTTATCTTATAAAGGGAGCTGGTTATGGTATTCTAGTCTGGGAATTCTAAGGGTTAGATTGCATGATAGTTTATCTTATAAAAGGTGGTTATTGTGTTATGGTCTAGGAATTCAAAGGGTTTTTGGTCTTTGAGATCTAGGGTTTTTGGATTTGCTTATCAAGGAAAAAATGATGAAATGATGTTAAGTTTTGAGCTATAGGAATTTCAAAGGAAAATAGGTTTATAGATGAAAACTGTAAGTTGGAGAAAGCCAGTGTGTTTGGTAACAGAGTTATTAATCTATTACACGACTGATCAGGATATGTTAATGAAACCATCAGCTACTTCTTTGGTTGCTAGATGCAGTTGATGTGAAGACTTGGACTTTGAAAGGTGGGCTTTCTGCCCAAATTCAAGTGCCTAGGCCCTTCAATTTGGGCAGAAGATTTCTGTTTGATGGTCTGCACGTGTTTCTTAGATTGTAAACCTGCTTGATCCAATGTTTCTTAAGCCACTCATAATCACATTCTCTGGTACAACCCCAACTTTCCATTTGATCTGGTCTTTGTAGTGTGTACAAGATGGATATGCAAGTTTCAATGAGTTGCCACATGAATAAACACGAATGCTTTTCTTTTCAAATATGCTTAATTTATGTGTTGAGAAATTTTGTGCAGGGTGGGATGCGGGTTTATATCTGTGATCATGACACATCACCCCCAGGTTTGTTTCATTACTTAGTGTTTATACTTTACATGTTTTTAGCTCTCTCAAACTTATCAATATATATGTTTTGGATTTTTCAACTGGTCTACAAGTGTTGAACTCTTACTCTAAATTAGCATAGCTCAATCATCTGTCTTTTTGAACTTATTCTAAATAGTTGTGTTCCTAAGGTCATGAATGGTTCATTGGTGATCATTATGGTGACTGTATTCAACTTACGGAAAGTTAATAAAAGCTTCTCAATTTATGGGTTTGTTGTCAACCTTCTGGAAATTTTTGCGTAGGGGTATAGTTTGTAAAGATTTGTAGTTCATATCGAGACATAGCTCAATCCCATGAATTTTTGAATCAAATAAATCCAGCTTTCCTTTGTTCATAAAATCTCGAGTTTGGCGCTTCAGATGCTTGAGCACCATCCACCGATTTCACTCATCCATTGCTATGAAAAACAACTGTGTAAACAATGACCAAACTAAAATGGGGGGGAAAGCATAGGTAACTGATATGTAAAATTCCTAGTTTCCCAAAGGAAAAATAAATTATAAGAAAAAGCTTCAATTTGTCATGAAAGTGCACTATGTAGACGGAACACATGCATATATGAGGCAAAATGAAATTGTAACAGGTAAGAAGAGATCTTTAATCATTTTTTTTATTATTGCTTTTTGCTCAAACTTATCATTTATTTAGATGCCCTCTAAATAAAGCCTTTTGTATGCGTCAAACACTAAATCGATTTGAAATGAAGAGCAGTACAATCATGGCACACTTCAGTCTTGACTTCTACTAACCTTCACCAATTATGTTGTTATTTGACATAAATAGCATGTTTGTTGGGTAAATATAGAGAATGTTTGGTGTGGCTTCTCAGGAAAGCAAAGACTTCTTAGAGATGTAATTTTTAGAAATTTCTTAAAAGAAAAGCCCTTTTTAGAAGAAAAAAAATGTGTTTGGTAAGAGCATATTATGAATGTGTTTTCATTATTATTTTTATATATTCTTAGTTGTAAAGTTATAGAATTTTAGGTCCAATCTTTGTTTTTGCCCTAGCTTTTTAGCCAAATACAACTCAATCCAAACTCCCGTTCATATGTGGAAAATATGACGAGAAAAATATGAATTTTTTATACTACTTGATCCATCAGTTGTTTTTGCACATGAGTATGTACCAACTATTGAACTAGCCAAAGAAAGTAAAATAAAAATATAGTAGCAAATTGTGGTCGACGTAACGGTGGCGGTGGTGCGGTTGCAATTGCAATTGCGGGGTGTAAAGGCTAACGGTTGCGGTAACCAAAACCGTTTTTCGCACGATTTGAACAAAACTTACCGATATGCATATTTTTTTTCCATAATCATATTTATTGGGTTTTAAAATAAATATTGATCAATTTTTGTAAATTTTTAAGTATGATCTAATATATTTCATATTTTTAAATAACTATAAACTGAATTTTTTACTTTTTATTTTAATAATTAATGACTTTATATGTCAAATTCATATTACGCTTGTGGCAAAAAAAAAATATTGGACTTAGATGTATAAAATTATTTTTTTAATTATTATATTTGTAGAAGCATATGCAAATTTTAACTTGAATAGTTTTAAAAAATAAATTATACATGCTAATGTAATCATATAAAAAACTAAAAGATAAATTATAAAGAATTTTTTTTTGTTTTTTGGTTTGGATCACTTGAATATTCATTCTCTTTTTGGATAACCTGTAAATGAAAATAAAATAAACTAATCAAAAAAAATTGACAGGTATAAAATATGTATTAATATATAATTATAGGTGTCATGTTTTGTAGATATTTTACAAAAAAATCAATCACTAACTATTATATATAAGATGAACAATGACAAAAATAAGAGTAAATAAGAGCCTAAATATATATATATATATATATATTTAATCAAACCAAATAGATAATGGCTACACTATTATTATTATTATTATTATTTTCAAACAATATATAGGCTCTGTTTGGTAGAGTTTATTTTCAGCTTATTTCAATTTTTGCTTAGTTTAAGTTATTTTGATGTGTTTGGTTCAGTTTAACAATACAGCTTATAGCTTTTTGTAAGTCAAAAATTAACTTATTCTTTGAGTGGGGGAGGAGAAGCTTAATTTATAAGTCAAAAATCAGCTTATGTTCACAGTTATAAGTTATAAGCTGTTAGGTTATAAGTTATAATCATTTTCTCACAATTTTACCAAACAGGGCCATAGATAGATACACTCAAACAAAATAGTTGAGTGATAGCAGCTGAATAGAATAGCATAGGTCTTACATCTTCAACAAATCAATAACATATTCTTCATCTTCTCTCGTCTCTCTCTCTATCTCTTACTCCTCCACCTTCCCTCTTTATCTTTCCTCTTCTCTCTCTATCCCTTTTCCCCCATTTTCAGTTTTTTTTTTTTTTCCTCGAAAGAAGCAACTTGAAACCGTTACGTAACGGTGTGTAACAAGCCGTTATGACCGTTATGGCCGACACACGTGTGAATCTCAATCATACCGCAAAAGCGGCCGTAACGGGTGGCGGTAACTACAACAACCGTTATGTAACGGCATTATGTAACGGTTGCGGTACATGTGCGCGTGCAAGAGAGATTGATATAGAAGGATGTAACTTGAGGAAGAGACAATACATGGGCATGGTAATTAAAATACATACATATCACATAATATCCCATCCTAACTTTACAAGAAGTCTTTAATAAAAGCTACCTCGACAAGCTTCTACCAGACAAACTTTTGAGCAGGTGGCCTTATTCTAGAAGAAGCCCATTTGATGAGTTCACCAACACTTGCTATTTCATTGTAAGGACTTTCATAGCCCAGAAGCTCGTTTTGAGTTTTCACGAAAAGTTACCATATTCTGATGGTTGTTTGGGTAGAATGTGTCAGTGTAATGTTAGAAAGGGTATAAGAAGACATTGAATCAAGTCTACTACAAAATTTAGTCTTCTCTTAGTGTTCTATTGCAAGTCATTGCATCAAATGTTTTTTTGAAGCTATTTTGCACATCTTAATTCTCCTTGATTTGAATATATGTAAAAATAAATTGATATTGTAAAATAAATTGATGTATTATTATTGATTGATGTATTACAAGATTGATCAATTACAATTCCTGATGTATTATTATTGATTGATGTATTACAAGATTGATCAATTACAATTCCTATACAATCTATATATAGAAGAAAATGTGGTAGTAGGTGTAGTGGAGGTGATAGTGGGTTAGGTGAAGTGGAGTGTGTGGTGAAGTGGAGGTAGGTGAAGTGGAGTGTGTAGTGGAGTAGGTGAAGGTAAAGATGGGAAATTCTAACAATATATTATGTACAAAAGACTTTAAAAAGAATAATATGTTAACAATTTTTTATTTCACTCTCTTGGAATTTGTACCGTGCACGTAAAATTAGACTAGTTTTTGCGAGAGAGATTTATTTTTTAAAAATTCCGATTGTAAAGAATAACCAAGTCTTTAGAGTGGTGGGGCCTGTGGAGTTTTTACCAGTTACATTTTCATAAAAAAACTGAGAAATAGATTATTATGTTCCAAGATAGTACAATCTTGAATGTCAAGTAGAAGGGTGAGGTTTTGGCTGGATTCATGGTGGGTGCATATATCTCTAATCTCTTAAGGGTGGTATTCTCAAACCTCTTTCGGATGGCTACTAGCTCTAATGTGATTGAACGATTCTCCTCTTTGGACAGTGGACCAGTGTGGAATTCCCTGTTCCGCAGGGCTCTGGAGGACTAAGAAATTGAGTCTATGGATTCAGCTTGCTATAGGCACAGAGATTCAATGAGGTGACAGATGTTGTGGGATGGAGTGTTTGTAAGGATGGAACATTTTCAGTATGCTCTTTTTACTAGGACTTGAGGCAAGAATTTCAACTATCTTCTTCTTCATTCCCCAATGGGTAGAGAATTATGGAATGGTTTGCTCTGATCTGAATTTGGTATTTCATGGATTATACCATTTTCAGTGGGAAAGCTTTTAGCTTGCTAGGGTTGTTGCCCAAGGAAGTCGGACAGGAAGAAATGGTAGACAACACCCCAGTTTGTTTTGTGGACAGTTTGGGTGGAACACTATAGAAGATCCTTTGAGAATGTTGCGTATCTTTGTGCAATCTAAAATGATCTATACATCCTTTGTTTTCTTTGTTGAGAGGAGATTGTCTTTTCTTTATTCTGTCTTTTGTGCAGTTTATAGGAGACTTTTACATGCGAGTGAATGTGTAGCTTCCAAGCTTTGGTCTTTGGGTGTACATGGTTTACTCTCTTGAGGCATTTTTGCTAAGAGTACTTATAAGATATTGTTAAAATTCAAGTATTATTGATTGATTGGTTTCTGATTGATATTGGTCTTTGGGTGTACATGGTTTACTCTCTTGAGGCATTTTTGCTAAGAGTACTTATAAGATATATATATATATATATATATAAGAGCACATGAAGAGAGCAACTCAGACAGTTTGTGAATTCACTATTGGTCATTAGATGAACTGAACAAATGATTCTTTAGTTAGACGTTCTCTTCTAAATGACATCATTCAATGGAAAAGGAAGTTCAAGTTATGATGTGGCTTTGAACCTCCCTAGCCTCATCAATCCCAACTCCTTATCAGGACTGGACCATGTGCCAAATGCGGTAATTTATGAAATTTACCTTTTATGATTTATTTAGAAATTAGAGTCAAGTAGTTGCGTTTTGAGCTATTGTTGGGTTTTGTTGAGTTGAGTTTATTACGACAATCACCTTTTGGCTTGCATTGTTCAACACAAGTTTGGTTATGTTGGCAGTTTATTCCAAGTATAAAACAGGACATTTTTCTTTTAAATTTATTTATTTATTTATTTTAATTCCCCACATGCTCTTACAAACTATTTTATCTCATGGTTACCCAAAAAATACATTTTAAGCTGAAATTTGATCAAGAAATTGGATGTGTAGTGGTTAACAATAAAACTAAAAAATGGTAATTGGAAATCACATTGTCACAATAGTCATTGAAAGATAAGAATCATGATCCTCCCCAAATGTGTTTTCTTTTCATTTGTGTTTGATTTGGGTTATGGTTGGTTGCATTTTTCTTCATGATAAATTTGTTGCTTGGCTTGGCATTGATCAAAGCAGTGTCTTCTAGTGCTTATATTTTTGGGTTGTTGACCAAATTATCCAGGAAATGGACTTTTAAATATTTTTAAGTCCAAATGTTTGTATTCACTTAGTACGACACCTTTCATTTTTTCCCCCTGTTTACATTTATTATGGTATGCCTTGCCATGTTAACATTTAATGTTCAATGTATGTTGTGACTGCTTTTCCACAATATGGAATTTGGTTTAAGATTCATTTATATCTGAAACTATAAGATCTGACGCTTCCCTTTTGTATGTCCAGAGGACCAGCTGATAAAGACAAACCAAACGAACATACTGATTAGGTCTCTTGTGCTTAAGAAACAGAAGGGGGATTCCAGTTCAAAGGATGTAAAGACTGCAGCTGCAAGTGAGGCTTCTAGAAAGAGGTGTTTAGCTCCATTCTTTCTTGGACAATTTACAAATGATGTCTTTTTTAGATAGGATACAAATGATGTTTAATGTGATGCTTAATGCTTGTTAATTTCTATTTTCATGTTTGGCGTTTCCTGTGAATGCTCTTGAGCAGCCAGCACCTGTTTGTTTCATGCTTGCACCAGTTCAAAGGATGTTTTTTTTCTATCTTTTATATTTTCAGGCCTGCTGAAAAAGTAATGGATGGCCGGGCTTCAGCAAAAAGGGCTGCGACCAACACTCAAGGTGAGTTCTGTAAGGTGCATCACTTGTTGACTGTGTGTAGAAATATATTTATGACTTCCACAGAACCTATGAAGGACAGATGCCTCTACGGAGGTCACGAACCGGTATTGGAATAGCATACCCAAGGTTGATGAAAACAAAATTGACATAGAATAAATATATAATATTAAAACAACGACATAGAATAATTATACTTTTTTTTTTTTGATAAATGAATAAATATACAAAATTTTATGTTTTGCACGTTTCATGTCTTGCATTTTTTTGCACGTCCATGCTTCTTGGCATAGAACTATGCTGCAAAGGAGACATTTCTGGAATATGTTACCTGAGTGTGCGATGTTATATCTCTTTCTTCTCCTTTGTTTTTTGTTTATTTTGTTTTTTGGTTTTATCTTTTTGTGGTTGGTTCCTGGACAAATCTGAGTGGTGTTGGGATATTGTTATATTGGCCACTTAGAACTGAGGTTGGCGTGTCCTTGTCATGATATTTTTTCTTAATCATTCCAATTTTGCTTTTCATGTCACTGTCGTTTGTTGTCGAGGGAATCGTATCTTGTCCAATCCTGTGTACAATATAGGGTTGTTGGCCTTCAAATTGTAGTCAGTTTATAATGCTCTAGAATATTCTGCATTTGCTCTTGTGATTGTGTCTTAAAGATGCAGTTTTATGTTTGGGGTGTGGCCTATTGAGCCCTAAGATAGTTGACTACCAATATGATAAATTTATTTAGGCGATGCTTATATTTTTCAATGGAGTGTTAATAAAAAAAATTGCCTACAAAAAGTTTCGTTATAAATTTCAGTTCTGTCATACATGTTGATCTTTGCGTGCACTCTATTCGTTCAAACATTTTCTTAATTGACTGCAGTCTGTAGTTTCGTTTGGATATAATTCCCATTTAAATATTTATATGAGCATTTTTTCTTTTCTTTTTACTCTTTGGGCAAGTAACTTTATTCACATTACTATTGTCATTCCTAATATCTAATGGCTTTTCGAGCATGTAGAAGGATCCAAATCTCGTGTACCTGAGAAGGATTTGCATAGTTTGACTGTAGAGAGACTTCGTGCTCTTTTGAGAGAGAAAGGTCTTTCCAATAGAGGAAAGAAGGTAAGTATCAAAGACACGTAGAATGTGTTTGGATTTTGGATTTGTAGAGGGATTTGTGGAGGGAAAGGAGAAGGTAAGGAAAGTGATTCCTTTCCCTTCGTTAATGACATATAAGCTTTTCCCTTCTCTTTTTGTCATTTCCCCCTTCCCTTTTCCTTGCCCTCTACAATATTTTTCTCAAATCTAAGATCCAAATGCAACCGTAATCTATGTTATTTTAGAACTCTTAAATGCATTCGTTGATATCCTAATCTGAGGATACACTGGTGGAATCCATCTAGTCTTTTTAGGACTATCCCATTGATGGTCTTGATGGATCCCTTCGATTGGTTCAACTGGATTGATTTTCAACAGAAAGTTTTCTCATGTTTTCTTTATAAGTCTGTATTAACTCTTAATCTGGAATCAAATGGGCAGGATGAACTGGTTGCACGATTAAGAAGTGCAAGTGGCTAATTTAAAGGGAAAGAAGAGTTGCGGAGGTAGAGAGACTAAAGTCGCTCTTTGAATCTGTACATCAGATGGCAGGAAAGTAGACAATTTTCTTCTTTTGATGGAACTTAGTGTGTTATGGGGACTAATTTAGAGTAATATGAGACTTTGTCGACCTCTCCAATGCCTAGTTTTGTATGATTGTACATTTGAAGTGTATTAGTGCTTTTTTGGTTGCAAGTGTCAGATGGTATCCTTTTTATTAGTAAGAACAAGTTGGCCATGCAAGTTTTTGGTTTTCAGCTTTATGTTGTATGTTTTATTAATTGTGAAATTTTCAAAATATTAGATATTTTGAAACATCAAAAAAAAAAAAATATTCAAAATATTAGATATTTTGATAGAATGATAGAAAGGGATTTTGTGTTTTTTTTTTTTTTTTGAACATCAAAAAAAAAAAAAAAATTCAAAATATTAGATATTTTGATAGAATGATAGAAAGGGATTTTGTGTTTTTTTTTTTGTGGGTCTCAAAATCTGAATAATATTCATTATTTTTCTTTTTGGACATTGATCAAAAGGAGGTACTTGTTTTGAATTTGACCATTGAGAGATGGGCCGTCTCATTTATTGCTTTGTTGGGGTTCTTTTCCAATTCATGTTGGGAAAAATAATAAGTTGAGTGAATGGTGCTATTTATTTTACAAAGGATTCGTAGCAATTTAGTTTTGCTTGATTTTTATTTGTATATTGTATAAAATTATGTTTTTTTTTCTCTTTTTTTTATTATCAAGAAGTGAAAAGAGATTGGTTAGTTGTATTGATTTTTGTAATTTATAAATTTGTTGTGCTAAGAGCACAAAAAAGACATAAATTATTTGTTTCTTATCTGTGCCTAATATGAAATCTATTGTGTGCTTAAATTTATTTGCATATAAATATAAATATAATTAATTTAATTATATTAATATTTATTTTATTTTAAATATTATTCATGAATTTTTTTAATAAAAAAAATATTGGATTTTTTAAAAGTTCATTAAAAAAATAAAAATAACTCAAATTTTCATGATTCTTTTTTTCTTGGCAATTGAATGGGGGGCAACAGGAATTTTGAGTCTGCTCTTCACAATTTAAAGGGTTAATTTCAGTTTTATCCTTTAAATTATCATAAATTTGTTTATTTTATCTCTAAATTATTAATTTTATCTATTTTGTCTTTGAAATTTCTATTTCATCTTTAAATTATTAATTTCATCTATTTATTTTTTAAAGTTTTGAAATCACCCTTTGCAAGCTTTAATAGTTATTAATTTGTACAAAATAACTTTTTTTTATCTAAAAAATTATTTATTTGTTTTTAAAAATATATTTGCCATCCATTTTTTAGAAGGTAAACATGATAAAATAAAATTGTTATGACCGTTGAATTGATTTATTTTTCATAAAAGATATGCATAAAATTTTATAAAATGGATGATTTGAATAATCAAAATAATATTTGTGACAAATTTAAAAATATTGGTCAAATTTAGATATGAACCTTTTAAAATTTAAAACCAAACCAAACACTGTAGAAAGTTGGAATGATTAATAAAAATAAATAAATAAATTAATTAATTAATGTGACATTAAACTTTTTAAATTAATAAAATGAATGATATTTTATTATTGAAATAAGTTTTGTAATAAATTCAAAAATATTAGTCAAATTTAGATATGAACCTTTTAAAAAATCAAAACCAAACCAAACAAGGTAAAAAGTTGGAATGATTAATAAAAAAAATTGATGAGACATTAGATTTGAACAAATTATTTTTCTGACTGATCATCTTTACAAATATTTCATTAAATTTACAATTGATTAAAAACTTGGTTAAAATTGTGTTTCAACAATTTTATTAAATTTATATCAAATGATGAAAGGGCTACATTTTTTTATCAAATTAATTATTATTATTATTATTATTATTTTGTGTGAAAATGCTTCAACCCAAAAAAAAAAAAAAAAAAATCAAGCCCAAATAATTATCATTTTGACAAAACATACCAAACCAACCCAGGTCACTCTCTGTGTTCATGAAAGAGAAAGTTAAAACTCAGCTGCTATTTTGCTGTTTTTCTTGTTTTGCAGGGATTCCAGCGATACGAACCAGAGACGCGACAGAGGAGGCCATGGCTTCTTGAAACATAATCACTCCACACTGCACTTGCCAAAATTCAAGTTCGCTTTCATTCTCTCTCTCTCTCTCTCTCGATGATGATGATGATGATGATGATGATGTGTGTGCTATGAAAATCAATCAGTTGAATAGTATAGGGAAATTATTATTATTATTTCCTTCTACCCCTGCTCTCTGTTACCGTAAGTGTGGTTTTGTATGTTAGTGGGTGTGGCTGATCAGGTTTCGTCATGCTTGTGGTAATTGTAGATCAATTGTTTGATAAAATGACCCACCCAGTGCCCTTCTTCTTATTCTGCTCTACTCTTTTTTTATTTTATTTTATTATTATTATTTTTTTATCTGTCTGATTGTTTGAACAAAAGGATTACATGGCAAAAAGCATTTTACCAGTTAGTTATAACTAGACAAATTACCTATATTCTCATCTAATCTAGTTGAACATAATGTCCTATATAGTTAATAAATAACAGTTTTTATACCATAAGGTTCATTCTTAAAGATATAAAGTACTGTGTTTGGTGGAATTTTAGTCAGAATTGTTCCATCTTTAGGGGCTGTGCAATTTGTTCCTCTTGTTACCGATGAGCTATGAAGCACCCACACTTCAAAACAAGAGCCGTATCCGTGTCGGGCACATGGACACATATGGTGTGTCCCCTTATTTAATTAAGGTGTGTCCCCTTATTTAATTAATTTATTTTCAGGGACACATTGGGGACATATTAAAGACATGCCAACTTGTCTTTTCCCCCCATTTCCGTTAGTGCTTTTGTTGAATCTTGGATGTTAAATGTTTATTATTTTTTTCATAAATTTAAATACTTAATAGATCATCCATAAATATATATATATATATATATATATATAAAAGTTGTAAGTTTTAATTTAAAAGTTTTTTTTTTTTTTTTAAATATAGAATTAGAGTTAGTTTTTGTTAATTGATTGTTTGTGAATGTAATATTAATCTAAATAGCAAATAAAAATATATGAAAACATATTTTATTGTCATGTCCCTACCATGTCCGTATCCCCCCTTTTTAAAATTGTCGTGTCCCATGTCTACATCTATGTCCATGCTTCTTAGCTGATGAGGTTCTTGAGCACCTTCTATCATGAATATTATCTTTGAAATCTTTGAGCTCCTTTGAGATGTAGTTGCATTATGTCAACTAAACCAGCACCTATGCCTAATTTATTTTTAATTACATGTCTTTCTTGTTAGTGAATAAAAATCTCCTCTTAATGTATAAAATTGGTGGTCACTTTTCTAAATTGGAGGAACTATGTTTGCACCATAGGTAAAGCCATAATGTAATGAAGTCAGCTTAAAATGAATTATATCCCACCTGGTAAAATATTTGAGGTATATTTTTATATAATATTTTTGTAATTGATGGGATATCATTGACTTCAGTTTGCAGTTTTACTCAACCTTTTCTCCTTTTTTGGTGTCTCTGTACTCTGTAATATGTAATATACATGTATACATATGTGCTGATCTAGTTATTGTGAAACTGCAGTTATGGGGGTTATAAAAGACGGGACTGTTTCCGGAAAATTACCAAGTACTGAGTCTTTTGCAGTTCACTACCCTAGTTATCCTTCATCAACCGCACGTGCTGTTGAGACTCTTGGAGGAAACAATGGAATCCTCAAGGTATGTGCGTCTAGTAAAGTGTTGTTCCATGTCATATATGAATCAATGACAATACAAGGAGTAACTTGGATGATGTGTCATGTAATGCCTTCATATTAGCTAAAATATTTGGCTGTATCCTATTATTGCAATATCCTCAGTGGTCTGGGGATTTAAATAAATGCAATATAGATATACATGTTAAATGTACCTATAATGGGTTCAAGTATTAGAAATAGAGCTTCCAAAAAATGGTTAATATTTGGTATTCAGATAAAGCTCAACCCAAGACGTGGTTGTGGAGGTTTTCTTGCAAAAGGGAGAGGTATTGGAGTGGTGGAATGCAAATATGGGAGGGCTTGGGGGGCTTGAACTTTGAAGGAGGTTTCTATATCTCATGTCATGGTGTAAAAAGGTGGAAAGGAATTTGCAGTGGGTGGGACTCCTTTTGCAACCAAATTCAGTTTGTAGTGGGGAATGGAGAAAATGTAAGATCCAAGAGTCATAGATGGTGTAAATTATAAAGTTTTTAGGCTACCCATGTATAAAAAAGATATGAGTGAGAGAGCGAGGCTGAGAGTATTTGGCGGGGGAGCTTCTGAGTTGCGAATTGAACAGAAGCTTATCACCATTCAGGTGGATGTTGGATCCAGAGGAGGTTTAGTGGAGATCATTGAGAGGAATCGATTCAGGAGTTACAATATGAAGATAGATTTGGGGGGTGTTTCTTGGGCCATAAAAGCTTTGCGTCAGGTTTGGGACCAGCATAGTGATCGATCTTTTTTCTCCAAGTACACCAGTAGCTCAGCAGTTTTTTGGGTTCAGAAATTCAGTAACAAGGGAGGTGTCTTTGTTGAGATGTCAAAATGGGAGGCTGGGGTGAAACGAAATAACATCATCATTCCAGCAGGGGTTGATGGTCAGGGGTGGCAGGCAATGGCCAAGATGCTTGAACGAGTCATCCATGGAGGCACCAGGGTTTCAAATGTTGAAAGGGAGGTAAGGACTACAGACAAGGGGGGCCATAATAGAAATAATCAATCTGTATTCAGTACTCGCAGGGGAAATTCAGAGGGGAATAGGTTTATTTCCTAGAAAACAGGGGCAAATAGAGGAGCCTCATATGCTGATGTGCTTAAGTCTAGATCAAGTAGTTCGAATGGCAATAATTTCTTTTTGGAGATGCACAAGGTGGTCGTGTGCACCAGAACTGATTTCTTCGATGGGTGGGCTCAGATTGAGAAGGAATTAAATCAATCGTTTAAAACTTCAATTGTTCTGAGGCCTTTTCAATTAAATAAGGCTCTGTTTTTTGCAAAAAGTTCTGAGGAGGCTGATTACTATGGTGCTCAAGGAGTATGTTTCTTTCATAAAAGCATTGCTGTGAGACTGGATAGCTGGTCGGAGGAGGTGTTCAGTAAGGACGCTGTCATCTCTTCAAACGGAGGCTGGATCTCTGTCTGCGACTTGCCTTTTAACCTCTGGAAGGACAGGGTTTTTGAATGGATTGGGTCAAAGTGTGGTGGGTTGATTGAGGTGGATCGTAGAACCAGATATTTCGGAAATCTCTTCGAGGCTAGACTGAAGGTTAGAGGGTATGGCAATGGGTTCTTACCTGCAAAAATTCATGTTCAGTTCGATGAGATCTCTGTGGTAGTGCGCTTGAAGGCTCTGTCAAAGCCTGTCGGAAGACGGGAGGTTCATTGGCCATGGAGATTTTCAGGCGACTTCAATGCCGGAGAAGAGGAAGGCGAGGAGCCTCAGGGGACAAGCTCGACACGTGGCACGATGGAGATGAGAAGACAGATGGGTGACACGCTCGAGGGGGGTGCAGGTAATGGAGGAAACGCAAGGGTCGAAAGGGGAAGTCAGTCTCGAGATTTTAATTTTAATGGGCTTGGTTTTAATTTTAATGGGCCTGGTAATAAGGTGGACTCAACCCACGAATTGTTAGTCTCAAGCAATAACTGTGATGGTGGGCCGGTGTTCTCAAGCCCACATGCTCGCCAAATTCATAAGGATAGGGGTCCAGTTCTTAATGGGAATTCAACAGCTGAGATGCCTATTGAAAGGGGCCCAAATGTTTTTAAAGGCCCAAAGGTTTCTTTTTCCAATCCAACTGAGGTTTCGGGGCTAGAGTTCAAACGGGTTACAGCTTATGATGGAGAAGAGGGTCTTCGACGATGCTCAGCGATAAAGGAGCCAAGTCGATTCCCACCTTGCGAAGTCTTAGAACCAGGCGATCTTGCTATACAAATTTTGTCACCCATTCGTAGAGATATGTATACAGAGGAGATCCATTTTGGGTTGGCAGATGTGGTCGACAGATCTGTGCGGGATTTACAGGGCTTAAATGGGAGGTCAGAAGATGGGATTGAGGATTTGATGGAGGTGATAAGGACCTCGGAAAAGCAGATTAATGAGGTGGATGAGGGCCATTTTGAGATACACGAGGTATTGCAAAATCTGGAGGAGTATGGATCATCTGTAAGTTCGGAATCAAAGTCTGAAGTGGAAATTAGTGAGGATGAGCAAGTAGATAGTGACTGGGATCTCAACCGTTTTTTTAATGTAGATTGTACCACTGTGGATGAGGATATTGGTAA
The DNA here is from genome assembly GCF_004153795.1 of Camellia sinensis. Taxonomy (NCBI): domain Eukaryota; kingdom Viridiplantae; phylum Streptophyta; class Magnoliopsida; order Ericales; family Theaceae; genus Camellia; species Camellia sinensis. Next base: position 1,060,332 of record NW_021024491.1, on the reverse strand, counting down.
GGCTTCTGAAGCTCTGAATCGGGTCAGTTCTTCTGTTACCCAAGGTTTAACAGTTTCATCTTTTCATGAGGGGTTACAAGCTATTCCAGATTCTTCCTTTTCTGGGGATGGGATTAGGGATGGGTTGTCTTTGCCTCTTCTGTCCAATTCCTTTTGCCCTGTTCATGATGTCTCATTAGTTGACACTGCTGTACAAGGGGTTACTGCTGATATCCCGAGGGCCACGGTGAATGAGTCTATCTTAATGTCTGGGTCCTTACATGCGTCTATATCTCAAGGTCAGGTGAATGATAATCAGTGTCGAATTTTCAAAAATCATTTTGACAAGGGGGGCCAGGTTTTTAGTAGAGGGAAGGAAGAAACAGAGAGATGGCTGAAAGAGTTGAGCAAGTATGAGACCTGCCCAATTGAGGAAAATGAGATTCCTCATTTTTTGCAATTACTGCAGGTCATGGGGTTGTCATTAGTTAAAATTAAGGACATGTCTGGGTCGGTTAGAGTGAGTAACAGGTCCACGGGGGGGTCAGATGTTAGAAAGGAAGGTGATAGCAGTAAAAAAGGGGTAAGGGAATTAAGGAATTTAGCAAGTTCAGTTAATTATGAGAGGAGAAGTGGGGCTGTTAGGGGAGATAAGGTTTCCTTATGAAGATTATTAGTTGGAATGTGAGGGGGTTGGGTTCTCGGAAAAAGAGGGGTGTTATCAAGGATCTTCTTAGAAATCATCAACCGGACATTGTTGTTTTGCAGGAGTCTAAAGTAGAAGAATGCGAGAGGAGGTTTATGCAAAGCCTTTGGGGGGTTAGACATAGGAGATGGGTGTGTTTGCCTGCAATTGGTAGATCAGGGAGAGTTTTGATATTGTGGGATGAGAGAATTGTTTCTGAGTGTGAAACAATAGTGGGGGAGTTTTCGCTATCAGTTAGGTTTAGGAACTTAGACAATTCAGAGTGGTGGTTGACAGGGGTTTATGGTCCTAAGAGGCCTTCTAGGAGAAAGGATTTTTGGGAGGAGCTAGCTGGATTATTTGGGTTGTATTCACCAAATTGTTGTGTAGGGGGGATTTTAACGTGGTTAGGATGGTCTCAGAAAAACTTAATGGGATTAGAACGACTAGGAGAATGAGAGACTTTGACTCGTTTATACGAGAGTGTGAGCTGGTGGATCCTCCTTTGTGTAATACCAGATTTACTTGGTCTAATCTTCAAGAGAATTTGGTGTGTTGCAGACTGGATAGATTTTTATATTCTTTGGGGTGGGATGGGGTTTTTCCCAATTTAAGACAAGAATCGCTACCTAGAGTAGTTTCAGATCATTGTCCTATTGTGCTCGAAAGTTGTCCATTAAAATGGGGACCGATGCCTTTTAGATTTGAGAACATGTGGTTGGAGCATGCATGTTTTAAGCGAAATTTTGAGGAATGGTGGTCCAATGCTAGTTGTCACGGATGGAAAGGTTTTAAATTTATGAGAAAGTTGAAGATGGTCAAGGAGAAGATGAAGTGTTGGAATAGGGAGGTGTTTGGGATTTTGGAATCTTCAAAAAAGGAGGTGATGAGTAGAATAGTAGAGTTAGATGACTTGGAGGTGCATAGGGGTTTAGTTGAGTCATTGAGGAGGGAAAGATCCGAGTTTAGATTAAACTGGAGGAGCTGACTTTTAGGGAGCAAATTTTTTGGGCTCAAAAAGCAAAGATCAAATGGTTGAAGGAAGGGGATGTTAGTTCAAAAAATTTTCACAAGGTTGCAGACGGGAAAAGGAAAAAGAAGTTCATCAAGAGATTGGAAGTAAGCCCCGGGGTTGTGGAGGACAGGGAGAATCAGATTGTCAGTGGCATTTATGATTTTTATTCCCAACTTTATTCGAAGGAAGAGATGAGTAGACCAGGGATTGAAGGACTAGAATGGGGAACCATTGATCCGGAAGTTGCAACATGGCTTGAAAGGCCTTTTGATGAAACAGAAATTCGAGAGGCAGTTTTTGATTGTGAGAGAGATAAAGCTCCAGGTCCGGATGGTTTTTCTATGGCTGTCTTTCAAGATTGGTGGGAGGTGGTGAAAGGGGATTTGTTGAGAGTGTTTTTGGAATTTTATGAGTCGGGGATTGATAATTTGAGTTCAAATGCCACATTCATCTGTTTAATTCCTAAGAAAGTGAATGTTGTTAGAATTGGAGATTTTAGGCCTATCAGTTTGGTAACGTCATTGTATAAGATTTTGGGGAAGGTTTTATCAAAAAGACTAAGGGTGACTTTAGGGGATACGGTGTCTAGGGCGCAAGGGGCTTTTGTGAAAGGAAGACAAATTTTAGATGTTGCCCTAGTGGTAAATGAAGTAGTGGAGGAATATAGGAGTTCAGGGAGGGAGGGACTTATTTTTAAGGTTGATTTTGAAAAGGCATATGACAATGTGGATTGGCAATTTTTAGAATTTGTAATGGATAAGAAAGGATACGGTGGGCGGTGGAGATCTTGGATTAGGTGCTGTTTGTCGACTTGCAATATGTCAGTCATAGTCAATGGTAAACCAGGGGAGTGCTTTAGGGCTTTGCGAGGGCTTCGATAAGGGGACCCACTCTCTCTCTTTCTTTTTATTTTGGTGGCTGATGTTTTGGGCAGGATGGTCGATAGAGCTAAAGAAACTGGTCTTGTTGAGGGGTTGGAGGTGGGGAGGGATAGAGTTAGTGTTACCCATTTATAATATGCGGATGATACTATATTTTTTTCCACGGGGGATAAAAATCAGATAGTTAATCTTTATTCAATCTTGAGAATTTTTGGGCTTCTTTCGGGGCTTAAGGTTAATTTTGGAAAAAGTAGCGTGGTGGGAATTAATATGCAGCAAGATCAAATTCAGAACAGGGCGTCTCTTTTAGGTTGTGGTATAGAGTCACTTCCGACTAAGTATTTGGGGCTCCCATTGTGTGGTAATCCTAGGAGTGAAGTTTTTTGGACTCCAGTGATGGAAAAGATTGGCAAGAGATTGAATGGTTGGAGTAAGGCTTTATTATCTCGAGGGGGTAGATACACTTTGGTTAAGACTGTTTTGAGTGGTATTCCGGTTAAGGTGGCAAGGTCAATAGAAAAGTTGATGCGGGATTTTCTTTGGGAAGGTAAGGATGAGGGGAAAAAGGATCATTTGGTGAATTTGGAGGTGGTGTCGTTACCTAAGGAGAATGGGGGTTTGGCTATTGGTAACATTGTGGCTCGGAACTTGGCCCTTCTTGGCAAGTGGTTATGGAGATTTCCACTTGAGACTGATTCACTATGGCATTCGGTTATAAGAAGCAAATATGGGATTCAAGACAATGGTAGGGATTCACGAGTGGTTTTAAGGGGTAGCTGCCGTGCCCCTTGGAAGTCAATTTCTCAAATTTTCACGTGTTGGTCTCGACATCTTTCTGTAAGGGTGGGCAATGGGGAATTTGTTCGGTTTTGGGAGGATGTTTGGATGGGTCAATCTTCTTTTGCTGCGGATTTCCAGCATCTTTATCGAGTGGCTCGTTCTCATAACTCTTCAATTGCTTCCATGGCTTGCTCTCTCTTAGCTCCAATTGCTTGGAATTTTGATTTTTCTAGAAATCTTAATGATAGGGAGGCTTCACAGTTGGTTTCTTTATTATCTAGAATTGATCACTTTTCTTTATCTCCTCTTTTGGAGGACAAGAGGGTTTGGGCACTTCATTCGTCCGGAATATTTTCTTGTAAGTCTTTTTTTGATTACATCATCGATAATCCTCAAATTCCTCAATTTCCTTTTTGCAAAAAAGTTTGGGAGGCTTGTGCTCCCTTAAAGGTAAAGGTGTTCGTGTGGGCCTTGGTTCATGAAGGAATTTTGACAAATGATACATTGCAGAAAAGGAGACCCAATCGTTTTTTAAATCCTCAGTGGTGCATTCTGTGTTGTAAGAGTGGGGAATCCGTGGATCTTTTATTCTTACATTGTCCAATAGCTTTGAATTTATGGCATAGATTGTTTAGTGTTGGAAATGTTATGTGGGTGACCCCAAAAAGGAGTGCGCATATGCTCTTAGTGGATTTTCGCACATTTGGAGGATCGAAGAGAGCCAAAATTCTATGGACTTGTGCCGTCTTTGCAATTTTTTGGGTGCTATGGTGGGGAGCGAAATCAAAGGTTGTTTGAAGATAAGTTCCGGGAGGTGGGCTGTTTATGGGATCATGTTTGTCACTTATCTTCTTTTTGGGCGTCGGGAAACTCTTTATTTAAAGGAGTCCCACTCTTTTTGTTAGCTAGAGATTGGTTGGCGGTGTGTGCTTTGTAAGCTTTTGCTTGTTTTTAGTTGATTAGGGGTTTTTTCTGTTTGTATTTTCTGTCTTGTGTTTAGAGGATGCCTCATCCTCTCTTCCTTTTTTAGTTTTATCAATAAAGCTTTTGTTGTTGATCAAAAAAAAAAGAGTCATAGATGGTGTAGTGATGTTTAGTTGGAGATCTCTTACCCTGGTATTACCCTTGTGGTGCTTAATAGGGAAGCAGCTGTGAGTGATTATCTGAAGGTGGAGGAGGGTCATTTTTTTGGGATATTGGGTTGCGGAGGGAGCTTAATGATGGGGAGTTGGAGGAATTGACGAAATCATTGATATATGTGGGCATTTATATGCCTCGTGCATTGATGATGGGGGAGATTCAATCCGTTGGATGAGATCCAACTCTGACTGTTTTTCTGTGTAGTCTTTTTATGATGTTTTTATGGGTCACAAGAGTTGTCTTTTTCTATGAAAAGGAGTTTTGAGGTACTAAAGCCCACCTGAGGTGGCATTTTTTGTTTGGTGCATGGTGCATGGTGCATGGTATGATTCTGACCATAAATAATTTGAAAAGAAAAAGACAAATGGATGTTAATTGGTGTTGCATGCGTGTAGAAATTTAATGTATAAAGAGAAATGATTGTATTATTGATTGTTATCTGTTTGTATACAATGACTCTCCTATATATAGAAGAGAAAAACATATTTACCAACCACACTCAACTCTCACCTAACACACTTACATCTACCTACCACACTCAACTCTCACCTAACACACTCAACTCTACCTACCACACTTACAATGCGCAAGCACGATGAAGAGTCGGTGGGTCATCTTCTTATCCATTATGAAGTTGCTCGGGTGCTATGGGCTTTGCTCCTCATTATGATTGGTATGGAATGGGTATTCCCTCAGAGGGTGGGGGAGGTTGTCGTGGAGGGGAGCTCGTGTGGGTAAAAGGAGGAGGAAGGTGTGGTGTTTGGGCCCTTTGGTAATTTTGTAGTTAGTGTGGGCGGAGAGGAATATGAGGACTTTTGATGGGAAGGAAGAGCTAATTTCGAAGTTAAAGAATTCATTGTTGTCTTGTCTTGTTAGTGTAGTTGGTTTTGGGGAAAGATCAATCCTTGAATCAATATTTAGAAAATTTTGAATGCTTCTAATGTATAGTTGAGATACGTTTTCCTTTGTACGAGGGCTGCATCCCGTGGTGCCTAAAAAACAAGTGCATACCATATTTGCTGGTAGCAAATGCATTTCCTATAACAGAACGTTTTTGGGTTTCTTATTTTGACTTAACGATTATTGTTCTATGCTAAATCGCTACTGTGATGTCATGCACTTGTTACTTAATGTTGCATACATGCAGATCTAAAAATTTCCATCATACTGAAAAGTATTCTACTATAAATATGCTAATAAATGCTTGGCATTATTTTCAGGCTCGTAGCTTGCAGTCAAACAAGTTGGAGCTTCATTTTCGCCCCGAGGATCCGTACTCACACCCTGCTTTTGGGGAGCTTCAACCCTGTAACAATTTTCTTTTGAAGATAACAAAAAGGGCTGTTAGGAATGGCCAAGATGCTGAGAACACTGACAGGGTATCAACATGTTTGTCAGAAGATGAAATTCATCTGAATCAAAAGAGTTGTCCTGAATCAGTCAAAAATGATCAACACGTGGATGAATGTCAAATTGATTCGATTACTGCACCAACAGAATTCAAAGCTCAGTTGCCAGAAGAAGTGCAAGAAGATCTTTCTGCTGATATTGTTGCTCGAGTCTCAGAGGCTTATTATTTTAATGGTTAGAAAGTACTTGGTGTTATTTTGCAGTCTAGTTTCTTACTTTTTTTCCTTTCCATTTGTCCTCACCATGTTCTTACTTTTTTCTTGTTGTTTCGTTTTTTTTTTGGTTTCATTTCTTCACGTGCTTTTTTATTAAAACAGGAATGGTAGATTACCAGCATATTGTTGCTGTTCATGCGGATGTTGCTCAGAGAAAGAAGAGAAACTGGGCAGATATGGAACCACAATTTGGTTAGCCCTCAACATTCATGGTTTATACAATTTGGAAATGAAAATTAACTGCTTATACTTAGTTTATCCAAATTTATTTTCTTATGCATGCTACACTGTAGAGAAGTGTGGTCTTATGGATGTGGATCAGGAGGATTTGATGATTCTAGTGCCTCCGCTCTTCTCAATAAAGGACGTGCCAGAGAAAGTAGTGTAAGATGCTTCAGTTTGTTTTGTATTCTTCTGTTGGACACTTGGTTATCTAAATATAAAGTCCTTAAATTTAATTGAAAGATGGTTAATATTAGAAGTTGACCCTTTTCAGCACGGAATCATGCCCATTGTTTTGAATTTCAAAATATGTGATCACTTGGGAATTTCATACTTGAAATCATGGATCAAATACTACCATCCTTTGAATTTGATTTGATCGAATTTGATTTGATCTACATTGATTGTCTTTCAGGTTAAAACCAACAGTAAGTCTTAGCTCAAAGAAAAAACAAAGGGGAGTTGTACAACACCGTTGGGAGGTATTTTTTTTTCCTGCTGCCAAGTAAAGAATTATTTTAGTTGTGCAGAAACCTTAGATCTTGGCTCTATTAATGTAGAACTTAAGTGCTACAGATACTGCTCTTTTATTCATATATTCATCCTGTGGGCTAAGATATATCTGAAAGTTGTTTTACTGCAACAACATGCACCACCTAACCTAGTGCAGTTATTTATTTTAATCTCCATATCTCTGACAAGCTGATTGGTGCATAAACATTTGTGTTGGTTGTGGAAAAGTTGCCTTTCTTCATATTTTCAGAGCTTCTCCAATGGTGAGCTATATGGCTTGCTATATTTTGCCTTGAAGCTACAAAATTTCTACCCCATTGGTAAGGAATATGACTTGCTATATATGACCCATAGCTAAACCTTGTGCCAAATATAGCTTTAGGTTTAACTATAGGCAAAATGTGTGTCTACATCTTTCCTCTTGGGACCCATATATAACATTTTAATTTGACATTTTGTGAGAAAAAAATTGAAAGATTTGACATTGCACCATTGAAGCAACATAAAGCAAAGCATTTTAACACTATTGATTGCTTAAATTATAGCAACAACTAGCTATTTACCTATCCAACCGCAGGAGATGCTCTAAACATTTAATATCATTTTCATCTGGCATTGTAAATTTTTATGCATTCCATTTTGTATAGCTGAGAAAACCAAGAAGAATTTTCACCAAGCTGGAAGAGTCTCCATCTTTGTTCCTTGTCTGATTTCTTGCTATGAATCATGGCTCTGCTAATACTTTATTTTATTTCATTTTTTTTGCTTTTGACAAAACTGCTTCATTTAAGTGCATATGATCTTGTTTGATGAAATATTCAAAATTTTGGTTGACCTTATATCTATGTTCTCTCTTTTTCAGATGCTTTAGAGTAATGTAGCGCAGCCAAATATTCACGTCTTTCTTGAAATCTTAACATAGATTTGTTGTTAAGGAATTGACATATTTGTTATTTTGTCTGGTGCAGATGGATATAGAGCCAAGCCTTGCAATTGATTTTAACATAAAGGATATCCTAATTGCTTACTTGATGATTTACTTATATCTGTGTCAGATAGTAGGACCTTTTAAATTTCCATTTTTTCTTCGGATGTTTTTATTTTTTTATTTTGTCCCTCTGCAGTCCACATTACTATGGTTTCACATTTGCATGGTAAACTACTAACCATTTCGTAACATCATGCTTATATGAAGTTGACATGAATTGAATGAAAATCACATTAAAGATGCCTTGTAAAAAAAATCAAAGGCCATACAAGCACAGTATTTATAGGAAAATGCCTTTGTTTAAATGATCTTTATTCTAGAGGGGATTATAGGCACTGAAATATCTAGTCACAACCACTGAAGCAGCATAAAATATGTAGAAACTAGCTAATCAGATTGATGTAATTGCTATACTAGTCTTCTTGGGCGCCAAGGTTTTACAAACTAGCTCCTTGTGATGCCTCTAAAGACCTCGACTAGCTCAAATCTTTTCTTTCAGTGTTGTGCCTAGCTTTATTTGGACTGCTTTAGGGATAGTGAAAATGATTGATGATAATCTCCTCAACAACTAAGTGTGGCCTTGGGCCAAAACATTAATTTCCAAATTGATTCTTTAGATTTTCAGACATTTTTTTGGGATTGTATAGGAAAAAATCTGGTGTCCTGTGGAAGATCGCAAGTTGAATCACATGCCTTCCTCGATGCCTACAAGAAAGAACACCATTAGTAGTACCCGGCTGGAGGCACTTTGATGCCTAAGTTACAGACGTTCACTAGAAAGAGGGTAAAGCACAAAGAGAGTGTGTGTGTGTGTGAGAGAGAGAGAGAGAGAGATTGGACTCTGTCCCTACATCCTCCTTTTATATTACTCTATTCCTTCTCCACAAAAGATTGGACTCTCACAGGCCTAATCCTAGTAGGACTATAATTTTTCTCTGGATGGATTGACTCCAATCCATCTTGTGACTTATCTTTTTATCCCTCCATGTGTGCATGCTTATTATCAGACTTCATCATGCCTTTGATTGTTGACTTGCCACCTCATCTGGTTGGGGCGCAACAAGATTTTTCCTCCTCCAGGGGTGATAAAGTGATTTCATTCAATTGAAAACTTGTTCCTTTGTTGCTGCTTTTGGTTAAGTATATGACCATTCATAATGGTGCAACTTTTGATGACACTGAGTGGGAAATTAAAAAAATCCTATTGTCACATTCGAATGTTTCTCCTATGGACGTGAGTCTATTGTATTATTATTATTAATTTTATTTTTTTATTTTGGATAATTTGGACATGAGAATTTGCAAATGTAAGCATTTTATAAATATATGTTTATTTGTTTTAGAAGTGGATGCTTATTTGGAAAAAGAATATGTCGTTGAGGTAAATATGCCCATTTGCATCCATTTAAGTAGATATTGTCAATCTCATAGGCCAGGCATTGCACATAGTTATTTGCAACTCACTCAATAGATACATTTAGGCTTTCTATCACTTATCATGAAAGAGATTCAATCCTTTTTACAACTTTATTTTTTTCACTCTTTTCCAATATTCCAGCATTGTCTTTTGCAAAAACAGATTTCTAGTATATTGGCTAATTTATAATTTGTGTAACCAGATTTATGGGCTTAGTTTCATCACTCAATTTCTAGAGGCATGGTGTGGGAAGTAATCTTCACTATATGAAGGTGCAACTTTGCCATAGCCTTGTAGTGATTAATAAAATGAATGTTGGGTTGATATATTGTCTTGTATGTGTGATTAAATGGAAAATAATTATGAGATCCAGACATATATGCTAGATATTTTTTTCTTTTAGTTTTTGTTGCCTTAATGCATTCATACAGATTCCTAAGAAAGTGTATTGGGAGAAATACATACCCAAAGACTCCGAACAATGGGATTGGCAGATGGCTTTATGTAAGTTGTTTGATGAGCGTCCTATATGGATAAAAAGTTCAGTAGCTGAACGGTTGCTTGACAAAGGTCTACAATTTGCAGACCATTTGCTCAGAAGGTGGGTTCCCCTAAAATTTGGCCTTTGTATCAGCTGAAAGAATTTTGTGTTGATTGTGTTTGAATGAACTGAATATTTTCTGGTAATTAGACATGTATGATATTCTGCAGTGGCCATGTATTTGTTTGATCATGCAGGCTTCTTTTTAGAACGGCATATTACTTCTCAAATGGGCCATTCCTTAGGTTCTGGATCAAGAAGGGTTATGATCCTCGCAAAGATCCTGAATCTCGCATGTAAGAACTACTTAAAATGACATTTCTCTTATTCAATGTATTTGTACATCTATTGTAGCTTTCTTTGGCATATTATTTTAATCAATTCTACTAGTCTTGATTATCTTGAAGCTTGGACCAAGTATACTTTTCACTACTAGTAAAGGTTGGTTAAGCTTATATGATGTTACCAACTTGCATGAGCTTACTGTCGAAAATAATTTAATAAGGCAGTCTGTTCAAACATCTGAAAAGCTAAACAACTTGCAAAAGGAGAAATTTAATGAACGACTTCATATCATATATGAATAGTATAAATCTTTTATGTTTTATTTTTTCTATTATGGTACTTATAATGAGTATGCTATACTAAAATTCTTTGAACTCTGGATTGTTTTGATGCTTACTTTCCAATATTTCTTTATCAGATATCAAAGAATTGATTTTCGAGTCCCCCCATCATTACGAAGCTATTGTGATGCTAACATGGCAGCTGGGTAAGTTATTTCTTGAATTTTTTTGCCTTTGCTTAGTCAAGTTTATTTTTATGTGATATTTGCTCTCGTGCCCCATTTTGACTGTCTATGACAGGCTAATTTGTTCATACTAAACACTTGATTGTTTAGGATATGGAGCAATTTAAACAAGGAATGTGTTGATGCCTATTATTACATCAGCCAATAAAACTGAGAGCCTAGAAACTTATTTTTAAGAATATTGGTGGGAACCTGTATTTGCTATGAAATTTGAACTATATTGATCTTATCCTCATCCAGTCAATCATTAGTTTTTATCTATGATTTACCTTTTTTCGAGCACTAAAACGTTTTTTGCCATGTCTAACCAAGGAAAAATCATAATCATAGCATTTCATTAATTATCCTCTTACTAATGTGAATCCATTTTCTTATTGACCTTTTTGTCATTAAGTTTTTTATGGGGCCTCATGATTGGACTGCTTAATGATTCTGCTTTCTGTTTACAATTTGTAGCAACTCATGCCATTTCCAGCCATATATATATATATATATAGTAATTTACTTTTGTTTCTATAGGTTAAAGCATAGATGGGAAGATATATGCTCATTTCGTGTTTTTCCTTACAAGTGCCAAACTTCATTACAATTTTTTGAACTTGCTGACGATCACATTCAACAGGAGATTAGGAAACCTCCACAGCAAGCAACTTGCACAGTAAGTTACTATTTTAATAATAATGGATGTGTAATAATATTCGAATTCTTGTATTTCCTTGTCCCTGCTACACCTGATGGTGAAGAGAGATCATATTCTAGCGTTAAAAGTACAGAGATCTTTCTTAAGTTAGGAAATGTTCATATCCACACTAATCCTTGACTTTTAATGCTAGGTAGTACAAAGCTCCATGGTCTTTAATATTATGTTATGGCTTATCACGAAAACTTTCTTTTGTTTTTTCCTAGATCATCCATATGGAAATTTGTGTTCTCTCTCTCTTTTAACATTTAGAGCACCATATGAATCCTCTCTCTTCCATCCCACTGAAACCATTATGCATCCATATCCTTAAAATCATTATTAATCTTGTCATGGTGACAACAATCTGTTGTTACATAATTTTCAATCTTATTTTTGCAGATTGGTTTCTGGATACTTTCCGCTATAATCATTGAATCTAGCTAATAGTACATGTAAAATATTTTAGTAATAAAAAAAAGATAAAATGTGACTAAATAGTTTCCGAACAGTTAGTACTTTCTAGCTATTTTTGTAAGGAGTTGTTGCTTACCAAGTATAGGAAAAGAGAGGATCAGCATGAAAGCATTGAAAAAAAATGTGTTGTAAATATTAACAAAATTGTGTTACAATTAAATGTTATTGTGAGAATACTGACAGCTTTTGATTAATCATTTATCAATCTCTCCATTTAAATGCTTGCATATTTTTTCCTTTTCTTTTGGAGTAGGCGAATGGGATTAGATAATTCTTATTCCTGGGAAGTAAGCAAGGATGCAACCTGTCCACTACCTCTCCCTACTCTTGTGACAACACCTAATATGAATTCGTAGTCTATGTGCGAGTCTTTGGGATGGGACCTTAGTTGCACAAAGCAGGGGCAGGGGAGCAGTGGGCATATAGAAGTTTCTAAAGTGGGAAGTGTCTATGGGAGCTGTAAGAAATAATGTATAGAGAAAGAGAGAGAATAAATTGTATGTATTATGCGAATGGGATTAGATAATTCTTATTCCTGGGAAGTAAGCAAGGATGCAACCTGTCCACTACCTCTCCCTACTCTTGTGACAACACCTAATATGAATTCGTAGTCTATGTGCGAGTCTTTGGGATGGGACCGTAGTTGCACAAAGCAGGGGCAGGGGAGCAGAGGGCATATAGAAGTTTCTAAAGTGGGAAGTGTCTATGGGAGCGTATGTATATTTTATATATTAAAACATTATATATTCTTAACAATTATTTCTTGTATTTAGTTGTAATGCGTGTTGACGTCAACTACAAATTGTTTTTGTTACAAATAAATATTATGTAAATAGAAAGTACCTAGATAAGTTTGAGATATTTTCTTTTGTTTATTTGAGATTTGTATATTTGAGAGGTTCTATCTCAGTTGAGAGGGAGTTTCTTCCTCAAGGAGAGCCAGTTTCTTACTTGGGAGCGTGGAATCGAGAGGTGGTAGTGTTGTAGTGGGTTAGGTTTAGTGGAGTAGGTTTAAGTGGGTGAAGTAGGTGGAGAGTAGGTGGATTTTAACAGGAGCGTATGTATATTTTATATATTAAAACATTATATATTCTTAACAATTATTTCTTGTATTTAGTTGTAATGCGTGTTTAGAGATTGAGGTCAACTACAAATTGTTTTTGTTACAAATAAATATTATGTAAATAGAAAGTACCTAGATAAGTTTGAGATATTTTCTTTTGTTTCTTTGAGATTTGTATATTTGAGAGGTTCTATCTCAGTTGAGAGGGAGTTTCTTCCTCAAGGAGAGCCAGTTTCTTACTTGGGAGCGTGGAATCGAGTCAAGGAGTAAGAACTATCACCCAGGTAGGAGTTTTCTGCTGATAAGGGTGGGAATGGCTTAACAGACTTCAATAGGCTTTTATTGGAGCATTGCTGAAATATTTGTAGAGTTCTTCATGAGGTGTTACAATCGCAATCACGTCATTTTCGTGATGATTTATTGTTTGTCTGCAATTTGCATTAGGTTTTATACCCGCACATGCATGCTATGTTCCCAATACTGTAACACCTTCCATGTTTAAGTTCTGATTTTTATTTTTATATTTGTTATTTTTTTGCAGTGTGCGACTGGATGGTTCTCATCAAGCGTGCTTGGTAGCTTGAGATTTTGTGTTGCTGTGAGGTTCCTTTCAGTATACCCAATGGCTGGTGCAGAAGCCTTGCTTAAATCTGCTTCTGAACGGTTTGAAAAGTCAAAGAGAATGCAGATTTATACTAAGGAATTGAGACTTGAAGAAGAGATTCAACAAGTCAATGCAGGTTTAAACTAACAACAATGCTTATAGTGTTTTGCCGAAAAATTCTTTGTTGTGCTAAGTTTTGTAATGGATATTGCATTGTTGGCCCATTCTTAGTTCTTATTATAAATACTGCAACTGTTTTGAATAGCTTCGTGTTATTATTTGTGAAATTTTAAGTATCACTTCAGACAAATACTAATGCAAGGAACCGTGTAGGAACCAATAATAGTGCAACAGGAATAATCACAAACAATTACAATGAAGAGAAACTCTATATTTTCTCCAATTTTATTAATAATAATAATTATAAATAAATAAAAAATTAAAAAAACACACACCATAGCCTTAAGGCTTTTAACCTTTTTTATGATAATAGAAACCCTAATCCTAACAACCGTGTGAAATACTAAAAAAAAGGATATAAAATAATTCTAATTCTTTAAGGCTAAGTAATCTTCTTGTAGAACAAATAACCAACAAAAAAAGAAACCTAATAATTCTAGGTCATTTTTTTACTAAACCAAAATATTCCTAATCAACTATTAGTTCTCAAATAATAAAAATAAAAATACAGAATTATTAAAATTTTGTCGTCATCATAATATACTTTGTGTTATTTAGAGTAAATCTAAGTGCACTTAATATTTTTACAGAATGGGACACAAATGTGAGATAGAGTGGGTCCCACATATGGTGGATCCCATTTGTTGTCTGTAAAAATCTTCTATGTTAATAGCACAGCTGATTTTTAATTAACCTCGTACTTTTTTTGTGTGTAATACACATTACCTCTCCTTTTTTGGGTGAATACACATTACCTCTCCTCTCCCTGCTTCAGATGCAATTTTGCCTTATCTTCAATTCTTTTGTTTTGAAGTAGTCCTTTATGTGGCATAATTTACTCTTTGAATGCTACATTCCTGGTGTTCACTCATTTCTTCTATAAGCTCTCTCTTTTTTTCTTCTTATTTTTGGCGTTGAATTCTCTCATATATCAATTGTCACGATAACTGCTGAAACTACTGAAGATTTTTCCCACTCAAGTAGTCATTTTTAGAGTATCCTTGATTGAATTTTATGGTGCAGAACTGGTAGATAGGGAAGATAAAGAAGAACTGAATGATGATGACGATGAAGATGAAGAAGAAGAAATTGATGATGACAATGTTGAAGAGGAGGTGGACCCATATGAGGTATTTCATCTGGTAAAATTATAGCCTGTTTTATTTTCTGCTGTCATTTTGATTCAACAAATATGCATTTGATTCCTTTTATCTTAAATGGTATATTGCGCATCCCTTTTTTCTTGGTTCGGTTTATTGTGCTTTTTACTAATTTTCCTCTCATTTTTCTTGATTATAGGCTTGTGAGGATGAAAATTTTGCTCCACAGCCATGTTCTTGTATCCTTGAAACAACAATTTTGTATTTCATGTTCTATTATGCCTTGTTATAAAACAAGAAATGAAAATTAAATCACAGGCTAGTTTGACTATTTTGTCCCAGAAAATTCAGTTATTTTCTCTAAATTTATTCTGAAACCTATTATTGTTTGATAATGCTGTATTATAGAGTCAACCTATTGTGCTACAATGCAAGAATAAAGTATTGCGCTTGAATTTGATCCTTGTATCCCCAAAAGCTCTATTCACCATGAATTTCCATTGCTCGACTGTAAGAAGGTTTTTCTTAAAAATTATATTAAAAAAAGAAAAAAGAAAAGATGAAGATGTGAAGAATTTTCTTCTTAATGTCTTTGTCCCACCTATCTTAACCATTAAAGGAATCTATTTGAGATACCTTGAAACGTTACGGTTACTTTAGATTTCCTATATGTTGCTCAGATATGGGTAATGAGAATATCTCCAAGAACTACTTGCAAGAGCTTTTTGGTAGTTTTCCATCCGGTGAAGTTGGCGGCGGCCACAGGTTGCAAGATGCCGACAACAGTGATGGAGAATATCAGATATATGAACAATATAGTGATGGCAACTACTCCAATGAAGACGACGACTACTGACTTGTTAATTGTGAATTAAAGCATATTTCATTTTCTTTGAAGGTATGTCCTCTATCTTTATGAATGACATAGATAGCAATGGCAACTACTATAATGGTGATGATTGCTGACAATGTCATCCGAACTCTGTACTTGATCCCGAAGAATAGGCAAAGTGTGTGACCAAGGTTTTGAAAAGCAGTTGTGGTCGCCGTAACGGTGGCGGTGGCACGGTTGCGGGGTGTAAAAGCCGTAACGTAACGGTTGTGATAACCGGAACCGTGAATTTTTTTATTTTGCACAATTTGAAAAAAACTTACAGATACGCATATTTTTTTTCCATGATCATATTTATTGGGTTTAAAATAAATATTGTTCAATTTTTGTAAATTTTTAAGTATGATCCAATCTATTTCATATTTTTAAATCATTATAGACTGAGTTTTTTACATTTTATTTTAATAATTAATGACTTTATATTATACAAAAAATCAATCACTAACTATTATATATAAGATAAACAATGACAAAAGTAAAAGAATAAATAAGAGTCTAAATATATATACATATACATATTTTAACCAAGCCAAATAGATGATGACCACACTTATTATTATTATTATTATTATTATTATTATTATTATTATTAAACAATATATAGATAGACACACACAAGTAAAATGGTTGAGTGATAGCAGCTGAATAGAAAAACATAAGTTTTATAACTTCAACAAATCAATAACATATTCTTCATCTTCTCTCTCTATCTCTTGCTCCTCCATCTTCTCTATTTATCTTTCCTCTTCTCTCTATCCCTCTTCCTCCATTTTCAGCTTTTTTTTTTTGTGTTTTTTTTCTAAAGAAGCAGTTCGAAACCATTACGTAACAGCGCATAACAGGCCGTTACGGCACCATTACGACCGCTACGGCAACCGCTACGGCCAACACACCTGTGAATCTCAATAACACTGCAAAAGCGACTGTAACAAGTGGCGGTAACCACTACAACTGTTACGTAACGGTTGCGGTCGCTTTTTAAAACCTTGTGTGTGACGGTATATTTTCTTTTAATATGCACTTACATTCATGCTTAGCTGGAATTCTTTTTCCACATTTTCCCAGATATATTTCTTTTCTTTCTGCACTTGTTTATGCTATCTATGGGCTTTTACTTATTGATTATTTTTTTAACCTACCCAAACATCAATCTTTTTCGGCTCTCAGTGATCTTCTACTCCAGAATTTGTTAATTTTGAGGTATGGTAAATTACAAAGCCTCATTTGGTGACGGTTTTGTTTCCTATATTTGTTTTCGTTCACTTTTTTGTTTTTTTGATAAATTACAAATACGCTCTCTGAACTTTGCTTAAAATATGAATTGCCCCTATAGTTTAGAAAATTACAAATACCTCACTGTTATAATTTTTTATTTAACAAAATTAATTGAAAAGGTAAAATTTCTAACTGTTTACTTGTATAATAATCAAATTATCTAAGTTATTAATTGAAATAAAATTTTAACGTTATTAAAAACTGTTAATTAACTTAATAATTTATTAATAAAAAGACCTATTTGTTATGAAATTAAAAACCTTGGGGGGCATAGTGTAATTTTTGGAATCATAAGAGGTCATTTGCAATTTAAATAAATGTGTTTGTAATTTAACTTCTTTTTTTTTTTGAAAAACTAAAAACAGAAACATTGCCAGTGACCTTTCAACGAGGTCTTACTTTCTCTGCCGACACTCTGACAAACCCCATGGGCAACCACCACGTCGGTCCAACCTCCACTGTTGGCCAAACTTGTGTCCAAACAAGTTTTTTTGTTTTTTTTAAACACAAAATATAAAACTGGCAATGTTATCAAACACCACCTAAAAAGTTTGTTGCATCTTGCAATCTTATATCATGCTCTCTCTCTCTCTCTCTCTCTCTCTCTCTCCCTCCCCTTTTTTTCTTCTTTTTGGGCCTCTTAATTGCAGATACAAAGGCTGATTTGAATTGACCTGGCAGTAGCTTTCCAGGGAAGAGGTAACCATCCATTTATGGTTGGTAGGATCAGTTACTTGTTTGAGCTTTTAATTCAGAGCATTGAATTATGATATATTTACGTGCCAATGTGTTTTTCAGATGAAAAGCCATACTGTGGAAAATCAAAGAGCTGCCCCTTGTATGTCGCTAGGAGTTTGTGATTCCTGGATTTAATTTGTGTAGGGATGTTTATTTATTTATTTATATTTATATGGTCATCCTAAAATTATTACGTATTTTCGTCGACAGAGAAAAAGCAATGCAGAGGGATACTTTTTATCATTTTTAAAAAGTGGTATTGAGGGACACTTTTCTAATTTTGACCTTATCAGATAGGAAATGAAAATGCACTTTTGCTTGTCTCACTTTTTTTATAGGGTATATATGTATGAGTCCGGATTGTCTATCGCGATTTCCTGCAGTGGTCCAAAATGATTTCGTTTTGAATTTTTTTTTTTATTTTTTATTCTTCTTCTTTAGCTTTTGAGCCTCTTTTTCTTCTCTCTCATCTCTCAAATGTTTGAGAGACCACAACCCAAAGACACAGAGAGACAAAGATGGATGGCGAGCGGCTGCGGCGAGCTTGAGCTAGATAAGATATTAAATACATCTCTCCAAACATAGCCCCTGTTTTTTCTCTCTCGCCAGCGAACTCCCATTGCTTCTCCGCCACCGTCGCAGCCCTCACTTTTTGCCCGGCCACCACCTCCGCCAACAACCTCGTTTGTTCATTTGCTGAAACATATTTGAACTAGAGTTTTGCAAATGGTTTTTTTTTTTGGAACACAAAGGGAGTGTTTGGGAAGTGGGTTTTTATGTAGGTTTTTTAATTGTAAGATATTATGGGATAAAAAAAATTTGGTGTTTGGAAAGATAGTTGAGTTTTTTTGTGGTTGGATGTGATGTTTGTGAGAAAAAAAGTGAAATGATTATGGGATTGGATGTCATATTTTATTTGGATTTATTTTTTTTGGTTTTGCAAAAACTGTCTTTTAGTGGAAAAAATCAAAAAAAAATCCAACCCCATATCTTGCCAAGTGGGTTTGATTCATAAAGTTGTTTTCAAATATTGTATCAAATATATATTCTTGCAAATATTGTATCAAATAGTTTTGCAAATGACTTCTTGTAAAATAAATCTTACATATGCATATATCTATAAATATTGATTGAGGCCTTCTTTTGTGTTTGAAGTGGTTTGATTTGTACTGATATGAGTTTGATTGGCTTAAGTTTGGTTCGGATCTGATCTTGAATTGCTCCAACAGTGTTTGTATATGCAATCTTGGTATTTCTTTCGAATGAAATTCAAATCTGGTTCAACATTATAATCCTAGTGTTTGTGTGTGTGATAGAGAGAGAGATATAGATAACAGAGGAAGAGGTGTAGATAATTTTGCAAATTTTGGTGATGGCGTTGAGTTGAATCCACCAATTGGAAGGAATAATGCTAGTCAAAATCAAAATCAGAATCATATAATGAGATGAAGCAAATAAGTAAACAAATTGATGCTTTGAAAGGAGTGGTGCAGTGATTGTATTCTCTCGCCAACTATTTTCGTCTCTCTGTGTGTTTGGGTTGTGGTCTCTCATACATGCAAATAAGTAAACAAATTGATGCTTTGAAAGGAGTGGTGCAGTGATTGTATTCTCTCGCCAACTATTTTCGTCTCTCTGTGTGTTTGGGTTGTGGTCTCTCATACATTTGAGAGAAGAAAAAGAGCCTCAAAAGTAAAAGAAGAAAAGAAGAAAGACAAAAAAGAGTCAAAAAGGACTCAAAAGACAAAAGAAGAAAATATATATATATATATATATATAAAGTCCAAAACGACGTCGTTTTGGACCGCCGCAGGAGCCATCGCAGGAAACTGGTGCAAACGATCCAAACTCATATATGTATATGCTATGTATGGGGCAACAACTCGTCGAGTCTTGTAGGGGTCTTTAAGTAACTTACCGGTAATTGATTTTGAAATGTTCAATTTTTGTTTGATAGTTGATATTTGAATGAATAAAATAGTGTGAATTGATATATAAATTAAAAAAATTGGTGTGCAAATAAAAGCTCCTGAATTTCCAAGGCATATATTTGGATAAGGAAAACACATCTGCTTCTATTTTGGGTGTTTTCAGCTTGTTGAATTGTTTCAAATTTTGATACACTCCGTATTCAAACTTTGACTCAAATTTAAATTTGAGTTCAAATAATTCAAAATGTCTTTACGTAACTTGATTCAAACCCATATTAAATTGAGTTTTTTCTTTCTTTTTTATCCAAATCTAGAATAACTTATTTCTAAATCCAAATTTGCACTGGTTAAAAAAGATGATAGGATAACTTGTCTCTCATATTGACTTCCCAACTTACAAACTCAAGTTGACTTTGCCCTTTTTCACATAAAACTTTTACTCGGATTGGAATTTGCCATTGGAGAGTCTAGAAAGCTTACATTTACGTCCCTAGCCCATCAGGTGTGTTTGGATGCAGCGTATAAAATTTCTAGCTTTAGCAACAAACAAACAAAAAAAAAATTGACTTTTTTTATATAAAAAAAATAGAATATAATTTACTGAAGATGAATAAGTCAGTTTTTTGGCATTTGTTTGTCTTCAAAAGTCTAAAAAAAATTAATTCACAATCTTTTTGAAAGAAAATTTTAAAAATAAATCAACTTATAAACTGAGACAAATGAAGCCATTAGGTGTGTTTGTGATGCAAACACATCTTTTCTTGACTCATTTATCTTGTGTTTAGATTATGAAGAAAAATGACTTAGACCCCCGGTGGAGGTGACCGCCACCACCCCCACTGATTTTTGATTGGCTGAATTTATTTATTTATTTTTTTTTCGGGTCTTCCTCTCACTGCACCCCACGTGTATGTGGGGGTGCTGGGGATCTAGAGCAATGCTGGATTATGAATTTGGATAGAGAAAGGAAAATTAATAAAAAAAAATTAGTTAAATTCCATTTACATTTGCCTCAACTTTTCTCTTTCCTTTTCAAATTTCTATCCAAATTTATGATTCAAACACAGCGCAACAAGCAATGTGGAATGAGAAGTAAAAACACGAAAGCAGCTCAGATACTGAGAAAAGAAACGAAGTCCCACACTCAAATCTCCTCTTGTTTGATGCAGTTTCTTGCAAACTAAAAAAGACTCAATTTGACACAAATTCCTAAAATAAATAAATAAAACTATAAACAGTTCCTGTGAGCAGCATACCTTGATCATGTAAATTATTGATTAAAAAAAATCCAGTTGAAAATGAAGATTGGATTCAAGCAAAGAAACAACCACCCCGGTGTGCATTCTTCGTGTTCTGCTCAAATTACATTACAATTTACAAGTACTACTCAAAGGATGCAAAACCCTACCAACTCGGATTTCATCCGAGTTGGGAGTGGTGTTTACTTGATATCGACTAGCCCTACAACCCTATTTACATTACAATTTACAAGTATTACTCAAAGGATGCAAAACCCTACCAACTCGGATGTACTTCATGTCTGAGTTAAGAGTGGTGTCACTAGATATCGACTAGCCCTACAACCCTATTTTCATTCTTTTACTTAAAAATAAAAATAGGGTAGTAGACGGCAAAGATACACAAATTCCTAAAATAAATAAATAAAACTATAAACAGTTCCTGTGAGCAGCATACCTTGATCATGTAAATTATTGATTAAAAAAAATCCAGTTGAAAATGAAGATTGGATTCAACACACACACACACACACAAAAAGTCATGTCAATTTGCATTATCAACCCATGTCTTTCCTAGAATAGACTAAAGCAACTCCAGTTGCGTAGTATGTAGGTGTAACAGTATTTGAATTGCACAACACAGCATAAAACACTCACTCCGACAGTAATATATTGTGCTATAAAGCATACTTCTGTTGTTCTAAAATAGCACAAAAATTACAACAGCAGTCTCTAAATTTCTACATTTACGTCATCGCTACATGCCAAATAACATACAAAATCATAAATAAAATCACAATCATGTGACAGTAGCATACCTGTCAAAAAATATGCCTGAACTCAGAATCAAAACTAAGAAATTTAATTTAGCATTACAAAAACATTTTTTTTTCAATAGAGCATGGTAGAACAATCATGAAGTTGAACAAGCTGAATAAAATTCCAAGACTAAAAGCCACTGACCATAGTTTCCCCGTCTGGAGTATTCGATTCCTCTTTAAATGTTCATACCCAACTACGAGCCAGATTACCTCACAGCCAGATGCAGACAACAGGTTCTTGGGATCAAAAGCATAAATACTAACAATTATACCGATCCATAAGAAATTTAGTAATTCCCCAACTATGTGCTTCCAGGGGCATCGCTTCCAGCAGTAGACTTTCGATTCAGGTAACGAATAACGGCGTCTTCAACCCTATAACATGCACATTAAAATACATTACATTATGATCGATGCTTCTATATCTGCGGGGTAGAGGAAAAAGTTCATGATGCATGTTTACATATTAAGTTTTTATGTTAAGATTTATGAGAAGATTCTCCAACAAAAGTGCAGAAACCCTAAAATCCAGGAAAATGGAGTATCCTCCTGGTATTTTCAAGCAGAGTGTTCAAACCAAAACCATGAATTTAAGTCATTTAAATCTCTAATCCTCATTGAAAATGCATAAATCACTTCAGATTTGACTTGCCTTGTGTTTGCAAACAAGAATCTGAAAGGAATAGCGATTAATATTTTTTAGAAGGTAATACGAACACGAGGAATGCCAATAATCAAAGCATAGAATTATATCAAATGGCATCAACCGCTATTGGAAATTTGAGGAACGGGATTAGGAAACAAAAAACCATCATACCGACCATATCTACAAATATCAGAATCTATACTTAACAATTGGAATTTATCTTCAGCCATGATCACTCTGGGAAGTTAACTTTCTTAAATATCTTACCAAAAAAATCCAAATGTTAACATCAACAAAAGACTAGGAGCCACACACATACACATGCATTATAGAAGTTATCTCGATTTGAGATGTGATATCGGCCATTCTCTTAATAGTTTTTACAGAATATTTTTTAAAAAGCTCAGAGAACAGATAGATGGAAATAAGAAAATGAACACAATTGAGTATCTGTGAAGCAGTATAAAATATCACTAGGTTTTTGCTCACTTTCTCACACAGATACAGAGAGATAAAGATTAGTAATTGGACCATACCAGACAAGAATAATTTTAGAGGAACCGATAAGAGGAGAATCGTAACATACGATTGCCAAGGATAATGCTGATTAGGTGAACCACGGGATATACATATTAAAAGACACCCACAGATAAATACATATTGTGTGTGCAAAATAAATAGAAAAGACAACAAGCTTACCAAGGTTGATTGTAGAAGTCAGACCGGCGCTCCCCCTCTGCATTATGACTAGCATCTCCAGCAACAAGCTTCAGATCCTTGCTCTGAGAAGCAATCAAAGCATTGATAAATTCCGCTGGAGACTGACTGAACCCAAGAAAAAAAGCCCGCCGCCGACGATGTTCGTGGATCTTCTTTATAGCAGCAGAAATAGCTTCGTCACAAGCATCAATCTCCTTGTGCTTCTCCAAATTTGCCAAGAAAGCAGACATTTCTCTCCCTAATGAAACAGGAACATCGACCAGTACATCATAACAAGTATTCCCACTTGGACTATTCCCAAAAAGCTTGATCTTATGCTCCAAATGTATAGGTTGCGGCAGAGTTAAGTGTTGTGAGATCTTTTGCGAAACCACGGAAAATTTTATCTTCTCTTCCCCAAACACTTTCCGAAGAGGTGGATCACACATAAAGAAGGAAGGATCACTTGGAATTTGTAACTTCTTAACCTTCACATAATGCCAAAGTGCAGCCATAACCCTTGGACGGGTTTCTACCTCAATTCCAAGAACTTCAGTCAAAGCTGGTGAAAGTTTTAATTTCTCAGGGACATAATTCATTTCTATTCTTATAATTGCAGTGAATTCCTTATCCCCTTTTCTTTTTACCTCAAAGCCCTCATTAAGTGCGGGCGACCGAGCACTTTCCCATAAAATTACATGATTGTCTGGATAGAGGCTTTGATCCAAATAAATGGTAATTTTCTTGAAAAAATACGAGAATTTTGGGTAAAAAGAGTTTTGTTTCTGCACCAATCCAGCAGCATCAGGGTCTATTCCATCTTCCAAGATCCTCCCAATTATCTTAAGGGACCAAGAAGGAGACTCGGCGAAAAGATATTCTTTTTCTCAGGGGATACTTGAGTCTGGTTAGCGGAAGTGTTGAAAACATATATTCGAAGGGTTTTCTGAACTCGAGGAGGGTTTTTAATAGATTCTTGAATATCAATCTTCTTTCTTGCAAGGGCAGAATCAACCCGAGACTCAAATTCAAGCAGCTGAGTATAAAGTGCCGATTCCGGCAAAACCGCCGCTACTTTATCTGGAATTTGCTTCTCAGGAAGCTTTTGCTTCTTCCTTCGAGCAGCAGGGGCCAATTCCATAGTTTTCAAAGGTGAACCAATGTTGGTACCAGAGGAACCAGGAGGCCTAGAAGGCGGTTTCTGAGGAGCCCTCTTGGCACTTCCAGTGCCAGGCGTTGAAATTGATGGAGATGAAACTCCAACATTATTGGACCCAGAATTTTGCAACTGAGAAAAGGCTTGGGGTTGAGCTTTCAACTGAGCTTGGAAATGTGCATGAGCTGCTTGGGCTTGGGCTTGAGCATGAACCTGGGCATACTGTGCCTGAGCCAATGCTTGAGCCTGAGGCTCAGACAGTTGAAAATGACCCGGAAAATGAGACCCACCATGTGATTGAGGTTGTGTCTGTGAGAGCAAATGGGTCTGGTGGTTCATGGGCATAGATTGCGGGATTCCACCCGAATTTCCAAAGGCTGTTGGAACCCCAATACTCTTCATTGGGTTATTGTTATTCGCCGACATATCTATATATATAATTCACTCCCAATAACTTAGGGTTCAGACTATTCCATTCAAGCAATAAATCCTCTTAAACCCCACAATTCCAACGGAAAAAACACAAAACCCTAACCTAAAATACCTAATTTTACAAAATATATAATTCACTCCCAATAACTTAGGGTTCACACAATTCCATCAAGCAATAAATCCTCTTAAACACCCTAACTCCAACCGAAAAAACACAAAACCCTAACCCAAAAATACCTAATTTTACAAGCTTTGACAACTTAAACTAAGCATTAATCAAAGAAAATGAATGGGTCTCTCAAAATTGCTTAGCGTAAAGTTTTTTTTTTTTTTTCTTCAGAATTTAAGAAGTCAATCAAAAGGGCAGATAGGGATTTCAAAACCCTAGATTCAATAGAATAAAAGACAGTAATCTGAGATAATCAGAGATAGAATGAGAAAGAGAGAGAATTGAAATGAATGATCATCTTACGGAGTAGGAAGTTGAAAAGCTGTCTTGCTTTTCGATTGTCCTCGCGTTTCAGAGTCGGCGTTAGAGAGCTAATTGTTTCTCTCTCTCTCTCTCTCTCTCTCTCTCTCGGCGTTTATAAGGTTGTCGAAAGTAACGGAAGTGGGCTCGATTTTGTGTTTGCCCCTGGATTAGTGACGTGGCAACTGCTTATTGGCTTAGTCCATATGTATTTTTATAAAAAAAATTACAGATAAAGTAATAAGTTTCTGATAATTTTATTATTATTTAATAGTTATAAAAAGTTTCCCTACATACCTAATTATTAAAATTTATTTTCATATACTAAGATACCAAAAAATCATTACAAAAACTCAAAATAGATAAAAGTAGTTTAGCAATAATCGACATAAATAACATAATTCATTAATATCTGATAATGAAATGGTTATGTTATTGTAATATGATATAACACAATCATAATTCACACAAATCACAATCCACTAATTATTTGATAACAACAAAACACAAATTGTTGAAAAAAAAATTAAGGCAAAATTATTCAATTAAATTATGAGAAAGAGAGAGAGAGCAAAAAAATTAAGGCAAACAAAATTAAGGAAAATAAATTAGGATAAAATTATTCAATTATAATATGATAAAGGGAGATGGCAAAAAAATTAAGATAAAGTTATTTATTCTATTAAAATCTTGACATTAGACTCTATGTACTTATTATATCATACATATTTATTTAGACTAATTATATAAATTTTTAATTAGGCTTAACAATGATTATATATATATTTTTAATTTGTCCAAACAATTTTTATTTAGTAGCCTTTTAAATTGGGTCTTAAACAATTAAAAAAATAGGCTTTAAGCTTTTAATATAATATAAAATTAATATATTTAAAATTTTATTTTAGGTCAAAATTTAAAGAACCTAAAAAAAATTAATAGGTTCATAAAAAATTAATTTTCCAATCTGTTAATTACGGAAGTGGGGAGCTGCTAAGTAGCTCGTGCAGCAGCGTCTGTTGTGCAGCGATTTGGGCCAATTTTGGGGTTTATTTTAATCATCCGAAACGTTCACAGTTTAGAATACGTCAATTAGAACATGCCTGTAAAAAATCAAGTTAATCAGATATCGTTTACTCATTCATCTATACAAATTTGTATCTACAAAAATAAATACAAATGTATTTTAACTTGATTAAAATAAATACAAATGTGTGTAGATGAATAGGTAAATGATATCCAATTAACTTGATTTTTTGTAAAAATATTCTACTTGACATATTCTAAAAGATGAACGATTCAGATTATCAAAATGAATCCCGAAATAAACCCAAATCGCTGCACAACCAACGCTGCTGCGCGGACTACGCAGCAGTGTCCCACTTCCATTAACTACTTCCTCTTTTGAACCACATAGCATCACCGACCAATCATTGGAGAAAGTGTTACAAAATTTGGCAGGTTGCGTTGCAATCTTTTTCGCACTTTTCTTTCTCAATCCTCTGTCTCATTTATCTTATATTAACACGTATCTTTATAGAAAAATGAATTTTCACTCCATTAATTACTTTGTTTCTAGATACAAATATAAAAAGAATAATGGTAAGAATGTCAAATTTTTTGTCAAATAAATGATTAAATATTAAATAAATAATTAAATATTTTACATGAATATAAAATTCGTAATTTTGTGAACACCACATCTATGTGAAACATTGATGTGTTTGGTAACGTTTACGTTTTCAGTTTATATTTACAAAAATTTTATAAACTGATTTTTGTTTTTTATTTATTTTTTAAAAAAAAAACATAAACTACAAACGCGTTTGGTAATTGACAAAATGTTTTAAAAAATTTAAAAATATAAAAAAGAATGAGAAATGGCAAGTGATGGCAAGTGGCGGCGGAAGACGATGGTGGAAAGTGGTGACAATGGGTGGTGGGTAGCTGGTGGTAGTAGGTGGTAGCGGGTGGGTGGTGGTGGTAGATGGGTGGGTGACGATGGCGGTTGGTGGGTGGTAGCGAGTGGGTAATGGTGGTAGTGGTGGCGAGTGGTGGGTGGTAGTGGCAGGTGGGTGGCAGATGGCGAGTGGTGGCAGGTGGTGGTGGTGGTGGTGGTGGTGGTGACGGTGGTAAGTGGTGGGTGGTAGTAAGTGGGTGGTGGCGAGTAGGTGGTGGTGGTGGTGGTGGTGGGATGGCGGATGGCAGGTGGTGGCGGGTGGTGGCGAGTGGGTGGTGGGTGGTGATGGTGGTTGGCGGGGGGGTGGGTGGTAGCGAGTGGGTGGTGGTGGTGGTGGTGGCGGATGGTGGGTGGTGGGTGGTGGTGGCAGGTGGGTGGCAGATGGCGTGGTGGTGGTGGTGGTAGTGGGTGGGTGGGTGACAGTGGCGGGTGGTAGGTGGTAGGTGGTAGCGAGTGGCGTGGTGTTTCGGTTGGTGGCGGAGTGGTGGCTGGCAGCGTGGTAGGTATGGGTGATTGGTGTTGGTCGGTTGGTGGTTAGGCGGTTGGTGGTGGTGGTAGGTGGTGGGTGTGGTGGTGGCTGGTAGGTGGTGGTGGGTGGTGGTGGAAGGTGGCTGGTAGGTGGCGGGTGGCTGGGGGTGGCGGTGGTATAGCAGGTGGGTGGTGAGTGGTGGTGGCAAATAGGTGGCGGCGGTAGTGGTAGTGGCGGTAGTAGGGGCGGGTGGTGGCGGTGGATGGTAGGTGGTGGTGGTGGCGAGTGGGTGGCAGGTGGGTGATGGTGGCGAGTGGGTGGCAGGTGGGTGGTGGTGGCAGGTGGGTGGTGGGTGGTGGTGGTGGCAGGTGGGTGGTGAGTAGTGGTGGCAGGTGGCAGGTGGCAGGTGGTGGTGGTGGTGGTGGTGGTGGTGGAGAGTGGATGGTGGTGGCGGAAGACGGTAGTGGAAAATGGTGGCGGGTGGTGGCTAGTGTTGGGTGGTTAAAAAAAAAAAAACTGAAAACGGAAAAACATTTTTTATGTTTTTATTTTTTTGCCAAATTTATAAACTGAGACCACTGATTTATAAATAAAAAATTTTACCAAACAAGTTTTTATTTGAGTTTTTTAAATTTTTATAAATATAAACTGAAAACTGAAAACGTAAGTGTTACCAAACGGCACATTAATTATTTATTTAATACAAAATTTAAAACATATAACATTTTCTATATAAAAAAATAGATTTTATCTTCTCCTTTTCTTTTGACCACATAATATCATCGACCAACCACCGCTATTCATCTTCTTTTCTCTTTCTTAACTCTTCTTCTTCCCCTTCTGCAACTATAACACCCCTAAGAAAGAAAAAGGATAAAATTTACAAAAAAAAAAAAAATTTCTCTAAAATTCAATGTGTTGCAAAAGAATAAGACGTCTCTTTCAAAATGTAGTAAACATATAACATTTTCTATATAAAAAAATAGATTTTATCTTCTCCTTTTCTTTTGACCACGTAATATCATCGACCAACCACCGCTATTCATCTTCTTTTCTCTTTCTTAACTCTTCTTCTTCCCCTTCTGCAGCTAGCTTTTCTTCAAAATCTTTGACATACCAATAGGCACTATAACACCCCTAAGAAAGAAAAATGATAAAATTTACAAAAAAAAAAAAAATTCTCTAAAATTCAATGTGTTGCAAAAGAATAAGACTTCTCTTTCAAAATGTAGTTCTTATAACAAATTACAAACGCGAATTTTCGACATTACACGTGTGGAACTAATTTTTTATTTTTACAAAATCAAATACAGCAATTCCTATAAACCCTCTCTCATATTCATCAATTTGAACAAATGTTCGTCTCATGAATGATAACTAGTCAAAAATGAAAAATTCTCAAGTTGGAATCCTCTATCTCAACTTCGACGTAGCATTATCTCTAACGATTTCTATAAACATTTTTTTTTCCAGGCCTTTTTCATCTAGTTTTCGATCATTTTCTTTGTTTTTAATTTGGGCTTGAGTTCTGGGCGATGACCTAGGTTTGAAATTATTTGTTTGGTCTGAAATTAAGTTTATTTTATGGTTTTTGTTTAGAACACAAAAGGAATAAAAAAGACATGAAATGGTAAAGAATGGGATAAAGTAAAAGAGAGAGGGGTGTGCGTACCGGATTCCGCACTAGATGAAAGTGGATCAGGGCTCCGCACTCAGTTGGACTATCCAGGAACTGAGGTTCCTGCAACAAGAAGCACCGTTAGAGCTGCCCAGCCGGGGTTGGCCGGATAACCCCTCCGGTGTAGGAATTAGCGATCGAAGAAGAAGTATATAGAGAGTTTAATCTCTCTCTATGCGTGATTTTGCTTGGAATAGTTCAGTTCAGTCTTCTTCGTTACCTTCAATATGAAGTTCGTGTTGTATATATAGTGTTCCTTGCTTGCTTCTCAAGATGGGTTCATGGAGCTTGGATGCTGCCAGGTGTCCTTTTAGCATTGCTCAAGAGGGGGGACCACCTGGTAGTTGTCATTGAATGCATATACTCATTGTAGTCATGCTGATAACAAACCATATTCCTTTGGTTCAATAACTTCCGTGATTCTAGATGTAGGGGACCAGCTGAGGTGGCAACCTGCACATGCACACGTTCACAGTTTCCACGTTTCCTTGCGGGGTTTCCTCAGTTCGGTGCTGATATACCTCAGCTCGGCATCATTATGCCCTGTCTCGGCCTTTTACAGGATCACTCATGGAGATGGGCTTGTCCATTCAGGTAACTTTTGCATGGGCTTGGCCTATTTTCTGTTTGGCCCTTAGATTCAGTCTCGCAACTCGGCCCAGTCCAGCACCACGGCTGGACTAGCCTTTCCACTACAGGTTAGACCCAAGTGCTTGAGGACTTGGGTGGACTGTTGATCATGAAGTTGGGCTTATTTGGTTTGTCCATATACTCATCCAACCCACTTGGACTCGGGCTTCAGTGGATTGGGTCGGCCCAAGGTTTGGACTCGACCCATTTCACTTTTAGCCCCTTCATTTGCCCCCTAGCTCGGGCTAAGGTTCCCCTTGGGGGGAGCTATTGTTCTGCTTCCCAAGCGTCGCGTCGTTTCGATTTTTCCCAGCTCGGCCTTGGTGACGGTTCAATCCTGACACGCAATTCCTGCATGCGTCCTTTCATAGTGACACGTGGTGATGTGAGATTGATGTGCAAAGATAATGCATCGATTCCATACTGAAGGTCGTGCTCCGTGTACCTGCACGCCGGCTAGTGCAATTAATGCTCTGGCTGTCAATACAAATCCCTTCATCTATTTTTTTGTTCCTCTAGAGAGTTTCAAAGAGAGAGAAATGACTCTTCCCGTTCCTCAGAACCAGTCTCGTTGGTGCCCTGCTCAGACTTTTTCACCGCTGATCCTGCTCTGCTACCACTGTTCTAATCTCTGTAAGTCCTCTTGCGACTCTTCTTCTCTTGCCTCTTTTTGCCTTAATCATCTTGTTTGGCCTACAGCATGTCTGTGCTCCATACTCTGTTATCTGAGTCCTACTTCTGTTTGTTTAGGCTCATTAAATGGGGAAGTTTCGTTCACTGGTTGATACCCCCGAGGCCATGGCTATGTTTCGCTTGGACTATAATATTCCCAACGACGTTACCCTCTCGTTGGCGAAAGTAGATGCCAAGCATCTGGGCACGAGGAATACCGTTGCTTTTCCCATTGCGGCCATAGTCGAGGGAGGGGTTCGATTCCCTCTTGACCCGTTGGTACGCCGGTTTCTGCATCAAGTCCAATTAACCCTAATGCAAGTATCTGTGAACCTTTTCCGTGTTGTTTGCGGTGTCTCTGCCCTTAATAGATGATTGGGTTTGAACCTTGACATATGGGATATCTTAGGTGGTTATACTCTTTCTCATAACAAAGACCACAGCACATATTACTTGCGTGTTCGCTCGTTTGATTGCCATTTGGTTACTGGGCTGCCTGATTAGGATAAACACAACGACGATTTCTTACAAGTTGGTGGAAACTGAGAGTTCCCTGCCGGAACTGAGTTTTAGTCTGAGAGGATGCCCCAGAAAGATGGCTACCCAGGTTCGGGCCTTTCCTTCTAATGACTTTTGTATTTCTTACTCTATTTCGGATATTGCTCTAACGGGTCACTTCTTTTTTTGCAGAGGCCTCTCGTTTCCAACGAAGGCCGAACTGAGAGAATGCTGAGGCGATAAAAGCTGCCCTGAGGTATAAAAAGAGATATGCACCCGAGTTGTTGGATTACCAGTCTACTTACCGCTCCGTTATTTCAAAGAAGGCAAGGCTCACTGCTGCCCTTCTGGACTCTGATATTGAGACCAACACGTCTCTCACTCCTCTGGTCACGAGCCGTCGCAGGAGTCAAGGTGCACTTTCTGCGAGAGCGCCCTCCCCTACCCCCAGTTTCGCATGGAGCGGGTCTGTGGCGAAGAGAAGGTTGTTGGTGGATTTAGAGGCCAAGGCCTTCGGAGCCTCCGATGCTTTGCAAACCCCTTTAGAAAAGACCGAGGTGAAGAGCCTTATGGAGGTGAAGATGGAGGTTGGAGCTTTTGGGACCCCTGCGACTGTTGCCGAGCCCTCAGCTTCAGTAGCTGCTCGAGCAAAAAAGAGAAGGAGGGAGGCTGGCAAAGCAGTGGTAGGGGAAGCTTCTGAGGATCCTGCCGAGGATGATGCTTTTGAGAAATGGGAGCCGCCAATATCGCATGAGGGCAGGCCCATTTCCACTTCTGATTCAATTGTTGCTTCACAAGATTTTGCCTTTGATTTGACTAAGTTTTTGTTGATGTCGGTTGATATGGCCGACCATAATGGGCCCCGTGATATTCCTATCCTGAAGAGGACCCTTCAGATGATGACTGTTGTAAGTGTTTCCTGTTTTACTTGTCTTTACTGTTACGATGCTATCTCATTTTCTCTTAATTCTTCGTTGTCCTTTGCAGTGTATCCAAAGGATGCATCTGTCCATTACTCGTGCTAAAGAGCTAGAAAGGGCCGTGCTAGAGGCCGCAATGAACGCGGAGAGACTGACGGTAAACTTGGAGTCAGAGAATGAAGGACGCCGAACCGTTGAGAGGGAAGCATTTCGTTTGAACAAGATTGTCGCTTCGGCTGAAAAATCGAAGAAGGCTGCTATTGGGACGCAGGCTCAACTTAAGGGGAAGGTGGCCGAATTGGAGGCTATTATTGCCGTGATGGCTGCCGAGCGTTCTGCACTGGAAGCCAAACACTGGCAACAAGGTTGGGATGAAGCCAGGGCTGCCTATAAGGAAGAGGTGTTAGTGCTGCGAGACAAGCTCTTCGTGAAAGGTTGGACGAGTGCCTTGACTGCTGCGCTGGTTCCTAAAGGCTCTTTCCTGTTTCAGGATGTCCCCGTTCCTTTGAGATCCTTGGCTTCAAAGATTATTTCCACCCCTGCTGTTCTTCCAGCCGAAGTTTCTCCAGAAGATGATTCTGCAAGCAAAACCCATGACAGGAATGTTGCCGCTGAAACGGTGGATGTTGAAGGGATTGAAACCCCAAAGACTGAAGCCACGAGAGATGTAGTTAAGGAGGCTTCTACTTCTCAAGAAATTGGAGCTTTCTCTACTTTTCCTCCCGCAGACGGCCTGGACAAAATTGCTGATGCTGCTCCTGAGTTGCCCACTATTGATGAAAATTGATGTTGAAAGGATTTGAACTTTTTTGCTTTGATGTACTGTGGCTCAGTCTCCATGACAAGTTTTCTTTCTGCCCTTGTCAAGACAATTTTTCTTTTCTCTTTTCTTTTCTTTGTTGCTGGTTATGAGGCTATCTGTGCCTTTTGTTGGATGATAGAATTTTCTTTTTGAACTTGCAATCTGATACTATTTGGCTTCTATGTTTGAATGTTTTCTGTACTGCCTGCCCCCGGCCGAGCGCTGTTGGGACCTCGGGGCCAAATAAATGCTCGGTCTGGTTCTGTATTGCCTTTAAATGGATGTTCTGTCTGATTCTGTACTACTTGCCCCCGGCCGAACGTTGTTGTGATTCGGGGCCGAACTGATTCTTGGTGTGGAACTGTACTGTTTGCCCCCGACCGAGCACTGTTGGGACCTCGGGGCCGAACTTGTGCTCGGTGTAGCTAACAAATATGTGGTATGGCGGTGCTTGAGTCCATAAGTGGGTCTTATTTAGGTCCAGGTTGGTTTTGAAAGAAAACAATTGTTTGCCCCCACCTGGAGCTAAGTAAGATCGGTACTGAAGATTGTGCCCTTGTGTGGAACTGCTTGAGCCTGCTTCAACTTAGATAGCATAGGTGTATTTGAATGCGATGAAGACATGAAAAGGTGTCTTACTCAGGTCCAGCTTGGTTTGAACAATTGTTTGCCCCCAGCTGGAGTTGAGTAAGACTAATGCTGGAAGCTTACTCCTGATAGTACTTGGTCATGCTTGTTCCAACTCTGTTTGTTTGAGTCAATACTGAAGTGTTGACGTGTTAATACTTAAGAGGTTCTGTAGATGCAAAGATGTTTACTTAAGATATGTAAGTATGGTTTCCACCAAGCAATTCCACTTGGCTAAAGTCCAATTCAGTTGCCAAACATTATTCCACCAAACAATACCACTTAGCATGTTTGAGTGCTAACCAAATTTATATTCCATCCAGTCATTCTGAAACTAAGTCTATTTGGGCAAAGACCAAAGTTAATTCCGTTTGATAAACATCAAAGCTAATTCCATTTGGTGAGGACCAAAGCTAATTCCGTTTGGTAAGAACCAAAGCTAATTCCGTTTAACAAACATCAAAGCTAATTCCGTTTGGTATGAACCAAAGCTAATTCCGTTTGATAAACATCAAAGCTAATTCCGTTTGGTAAGGACCAAAACTAATTCCGTTTGGTAAGAACCAAAGCTAATTCCGTTTGATAAACATCAAAGCTAATTCCGTTTGGTAAGGACCAAAGCAATTCCGTTTGATAAACATCAAAGCTAATTCCGTTTGGTATGAACCAAAGCTAATTCCGTTTGATAAACATCAAAGCTAATTACAATAATTTGATAAATTTGAGAAAAGTGGGGAAGTATTTGCATTGGCCAACAGATAAATGCCTTTACATTCTGATAGAGAAGTTGGGGAATAATTCTATTGATAGTATTTCTTGAGGTTTGCTACGTTCCAGGGCCAAAGTATAGCTCTGCCATTCAGATCCTCTACGTAGTAAGCTCCGTTTCCAATAACGGCTGTGACTTTGTAGGGACCTTCCCAGTTAGGCCCAAGTTTGCCCTCGCCAGACACCCGTTTGTGATCCATAACCTTCCTCAAAACCAGTTCTCCAGGTGCAAATTGCCTTGGGAAAACTTTTTGATTAAAACTTCTGATGAGCTGCTGCTGATACGCTTCAAGTCTGATCAGCGCTACTTCTCTTCAGCCCTCTGCCATATCCAGTGCTTGTGCAATAACTTCCTCGTTACTGGAGCTTTCAAATAATTCAGACCGAAGGATTGGGAGACCTACTTCAAGTGGGATGATGGCTTCCATTCCATAAGTTAGGGAGTAAGGTGTTTCCCCCGTTGAACGCCGTGCTGTGGTTCGGTAGGCCCATAATACGTGAGGTAACTCTTCAACCCATTTGCCTTTTGCATGTTTAAGCCGCTTCTTTACTCCGTTGATGCTGGTTTTGTTTGATGCTTCTGCCTGTCCATTACTCTGCGGGTACCCTAGAGAAGAGTTCCTATACTCGATTCTGAGGTCGGCACAAAACTTTCTGAAGACCTTACCATCGAACTGTGTTCCATTGTCCGCAATCAGTACTCGCGAAATGCCGAAACGCACCACCACATTCTTCAAAACAAACCGCTTCGTGTCTGCCTCTTTGATACTTGCCAGCGCCTCAACTTCAACCCACTTAGTGAAATAGTCAGTTGCGGCAATGAAGAATTGCCTGTTCCCAGTGCCTCGCGCCAATGGTCCGACAATATCCAGTCCCCATTGCGCAAAGGGCCATGGGCTAGTAAGTGGAGTGAGAGTTTTGGCCAGTTGATGAATGAATGGAACAAACCTCTGACATTTGTCGCACTTCTGTACGTACCGTTGCGCATCTTGTTACATTTGTGACCACCAGTACCCGTGAGTGAGGGCTCGGTGTGCCAGTGACCTTCCGCCAACGTGGCATCCACAAATCCCATCGTGAATTTCGTAAAGAACATTCTCAACGAGATTTGGATGTACACATAGGAGGTAGGGGCCAAGATAGGAGCGTCTGTAAAGCTTCCCAAATTGTGAGATCCAGAATCGAGCTGACTTGTGTCTGACCTTGTTGGCTTCCTTTTTGTCTGCGGGGAGTGTACCAGATTTCAGAAAAGCAAATATCAGATCCATCCAGCTTGGCTCTAAGTTGTTGCAGAGGACTGGAGATGCAATACTTGGTTTTGGTACAAACTCGACCCAAACTTTTCTGGCATCGTTTGTATTCACTAACGAGCCGAGGCATACCAGGGCATCAGCGTGGCTATTTTTGTCCCGACTAATTCGTTCTACCCATATGGATTGAAATTTTCTGAGTAAGTCCTTGGCCTTGCTTGCGTATATAGCCATTCTCTCATCTCGTGTTTCATAGACCCCAAAAAGCTGGTTTACCACTAGTTATGAATCGCTGAAAACAAGAAGTTGTTCTGCATTGAAGTGTTCGGCGCTACGTAAGCCAACCAATAACGCTTCGTACTCGTCCTCGTTGTTTGAAGCCTTCCAACCGAGCCTGAGAGCCTGTTCCCAGATGAACCCTTCTGGTGAAACAAGTACTACTCCTGCCCCCGAGCCTCAGTTATTGGACGATCCATCAACATAGAGCTGCCAGATGTTTCCAATAAAGAGTTTCCAAGCTTCCGAAGTGTAGGGTTTTCCTTGTTCGGT
The DNA here is from genome assembly GCF_004153795.1 of Camellia sinensis. NCBI lineage: Eukaryota > Viridiplantae > Streptophyta > Magnoliopsida > Ericales > Theaceae > Camellia > Camellia sinensis. The sequence goes on along the minus strand of NW_021024491.1, from coordinate 1,024,512 downwards.
AGTGCATGGCACCTGTGCCGAACTCGGATCCCCCGATTCGGTACTCTGGGTTGGAGCAAATTCTGCGACAAAATCCGCTAAGACCTGGGCCTTGATCACTGTCCTGGGTTGATACCGAATGTCAAACTCACCAAGTTCTACCGCCCACTTTGCTGTTTGGCCAGAGAAATCGGCTCGACTGAATACAGATTTGATGGGGAATTCAGTGAGGACGTTAATGGTATGTCCCTAGAAGCAATGCTGCAACTTTCTTGAGGCGATAAGCAGCGCGTATGCTAACTTTTCCAATGGTAGATACCGTGTCTCGGCATCTAGTAAAGTCTTGCTGACATAATAGACAGGCCTCTGTTCCTTGTCAACTTCTCGAATTAATACTGCACTCACGGCATGATCTGAGACTGCTAGATAGAGGTACAGCTCCTCTTCTTGTTCTGGAGTGGACAACAGAGGAGGTGTACTGAGGTATCTTTCGAGGCTTTGCAGTGCTTCGGTACATTCGTTATTCCATTCAAATGCTGCATTTTTCCTTAAAAGCTGAAAAAAAGGCTTCATCCGATCTGAGGATTTGCTAATAAACCAATTCAGTGCGGCCGCCATTTCGGCCAGCTTCTGCAGCTCTTTAGCCTTTGTTAATACTTCAAGATCTCGTATCGCTCTGATCTGATCCGGATTCGCTTCAATTCCTCTGTGAGTGACCATGTATCCCAAGAACTTCCTTGTTCCTACCCCGAAAACGCATTTCAAGGCATTGAGGCGAAGCTGGTGGTTTTTCAGGATGCCAAAAACTTCTCTCAAGTCCGTGAGATGGTTTACAGCGAGCTTGCTTTTTACTACCATATCGTTTATATATGCTTCCATGGTTTTTCCCAGTTGGTCCTCGAACATCCGTGTAATCATTCGCCAGTAGGTTGCCCCGGCGTTCTTGAGGCCGAATGGCATTACTTTGTAGCAGTAAGTTCCCCTTTGAGTGATAGACGCTACCTTTTCTTGATCCGGACCGAACAGTGGTATCTGATGACAGCTGCTATAAGCGTCCAGAAAGCTCATGCGCTCATGCCCTGCTGTTGAGTCTACTAGTTGATCAATGCGAAGCAGCGGAAAGCTATCTTTAGGGCAGGCTTTGTTCAAACAAGTGAAGTCAACACATACTCTTAATTTTTCGTTCTTTTTCTTGACTACAACTATGTTAGACAGCTATTGCGAGTACTGAACTTCCTTAATTGCTCCTGAAGCCAAGAGTTTTTCGACTTCGGCAATTACTGCTTCGGTGTGCTCAACTGATGATCTCCGACTTTTCTACACAATGGGCCGAGTTGAAGGGTTGATGTTGAGCTTGTGGCAAGCAAATTCTGGGTCCAACCCTGGAGTATCATATGCTGACCACGCGAATACCTTTTCTTGATCCGGACCGAACAGTGGTATCTGATGATAGCTGCTATAAGCATCCAGAAAGCTCATGCGCTCATGCCCTGCTGTTGAGTCTACTAGTTGATCAATGCGAGGCAGCGGAAAGCTATCTTTAGGGCAGGCTTTGTTCAAGCAAGTGAAGTCAACACATACTCTTAATTTTTCGTTCTTTTTCTTGACTACAACTATGTTAGACAGCTATTGCGGGTATTGAACTTCCTTAATTGCTCCTGAAGCCAAGAGTTTTTCGACTTCGGCAATTACTGCTTCGGTGTGCTCAACTGATGATCTCCGACTTTTCTACACAATGGGCCGAGTTGAAGGGTTGATGTTGAGCTTGTGGCAAGCAAATTCTGGGTCCAACCCTGGAGTATCATATGCTAACCACGCGAATACCTCCATATTCTCCCTCAACAGTTCCAGCAGTTGAAGTTTCTCATCAGCGCCTAGCGAGGTACCGATAAGGAAGTACTTTTCTGGGTCATCCCCTTTTACCAAGACTTTCTCCAAATCCTCTACCATCTTTTCCCCTAGGGTTCCCCCTACATTTTCCAAGACTGGCTGTTCGGCCACTTCTACCGTCTGTACCCGATTGCAGAACTGCTTTGCCTTTAATGCTGCTACGAAGCAATGTTTAGACGCAACTTGATCCCCTGAGATCTGCTCTACTCCGTGTTCCGTTGGGAAACGGATGGGCTGGTGGTAGGTTGAAGGGACTGCCTCCATTTGATGAATCCACAGACAACCAAGTATGGCGTTGTAAGGGGATGATGTATTAATAACCAAGAACCCTATCTGGAGGGTTTTTGTTCCCGCTACGACTGGCAACACTATTCTACCAAGCGGCCATTCTAGCTGTGAATTGAAATCGACCAACGGGGCTGCCGCTGGGGTGAGGTGCTGTTCGGAGAGACCAAGCTTTCTGAACAATTCATAATATAATATATTTGTTGCACTACCTTGATCTACCAAGACTCGTTTTACATCAAATCGTTTCCCAATTCCTATAGTTATAATCAATGCATCAGTATGTGGGTGCTGTATGCCTTCTAAATCTTTGCTAGTAAATGAAATAGTGCACAAGGGGGATTTAGGTACTGTACGTACCTTTTTTGATGTAGGCTCCACTGACATGATCCGTCGAATTTGCGCAGCCTTAGCGATCTCTTCCTTTAATGCCTCCTCAGACTCCTGAGTCGCTGTCCCGTGGATCACATTTATTATCAGCCGAGGTGGATGCTCAATGTTTGGTTCTGGCGGTGGGTTTCCCAGTTCGGTCATTTCCTTATCCTAATCAATGTAATCCCTTAGGTGTCTAGCTGCCACCAGGTCTTCCAAGTGTTGCTTCAGTGCCCTGCAGTTCTGAGTCATGTGCCCCCTGTCTTGGTGGTAGGTGCATCTGAGTTTCTGATTGCGCCGAGCTGGATCTCCCAACATTTTCGGCAGCCAAACGAAGAAAGGCTCTCTCTTGATTTTTTCTAGGATTCGATAGATTAGCTCTTTGAATACAGTTACAACGGCTTCGTGGGATTTGGACTTATCCACTTCATTCACTGTAATCCCTCGGTGTTCTCCTCGGTCTGATCTCTTCTTGTACCAAGCTATTTGTTCTACTGATGCTACCTCGATGGGGATCTGATCGTCTTCGAAGCATGCATACTGCTCAATCCTGGCACGCAAATCTTTCAAAGCTGTGGCCGGGCGCTTGGTAAGTGATTGTCTCAGCTTACTTTCCGGGCGCAGACCATGTTTGAAGGACATAATGGCTATCTGCTCGCTGTACACATTTTCCTCTAGGTCATTGTATTCTTCCCAGTACCTCCTAGCATAATTACGCAGCGTTTCCTTCTGCTCCTTTCGGAGGCCGAACAGTGTATCCGGCTCCTTCGGGATCTTAGTGTTGGAGACGAACCTGGCTAGGAACTCTTCAGAGAGCTGCTTCCAGCCATGGATCGATCCAGCAGGGAGACGATCGAACCATTGAATTCTAGTTTCTCCCAAGCTGGATGGGAAGACTTTACACATCAGTGCCTCGTCTCGGTTCCATAGGGACATCATCTGTCTATAGTGGCTAATATGTGTCAGCGGGTCTGACTTCCCGTCGTATGAAGTGAACTTTGGTGGGGTGAATTTCTTTGGAGGTTTCATGGTCTCGATCTCCGGGGAGAATAGTGAAGAGACGAGCCTGTCCAGCGCTCGGTGTTTCCTCTAGTGAACAGTACGGTCCAGATGATCCCGATGTTGTTCATTCTACCTATTGCCAATCAACCAAGTACGAAGGTCCTGAGGAGGGTATTCGGTCTGTTGACTAACGGTCTTCTGCCTCTTGGCCCTTTTCCGACGTGACCCACGAGTGTGACTGCTTGCCGTCTCACTCTGTACTGGGATAGGCTGGCTTTGTTGTCCAGATTCATTTCTGGGGAACTTCTTCACTGGTGGCTCTCTGGATGAGCTCCTCTGTCGCAAACGAGAGGGCTCCGCTTTCGTCTTCTTTTCTGTTAGATCGCCCAGCACCCTCTTAAGTTAGGCTTTCAACTCCTGTATCTCCATCCCCATGGAGTCTATAATGCGATCTCTATAATCCTTTTCTAGAAGAAAGTGATGAGAAGAACCTCCAGAGAAGGGTAATTGGTGCTCGACGGATTCAGGGGTTCAATTATTGTTTCCAATTCATTCCTCCCGGGACTGTTGGGAGTGCCAAACCTTTGTCCTTTGTTTTCTCCGTCTGTGGAGTATGTGTTGACGGCGGAATGTCCTCAATCCCCATCGCTGGAACTGAGTGTAGAGCTCAGAGATGAAGTGTCCACGCTCACCGCACCAATTGTGCGTACCGGATTCCACACTAGATGAAAGTGAATCGGGGCTCCGCACTCGGTTGGACTATCCAGGAACTATGGTTCCTGCAACAAGAAGCACCGTTAGAGCTGCCCGGCCGGGGTTGGCCGGATAACCCCTCCGGTGTGGGAATTAGCGATCGGATAAGAAGTATATAGAGAGTTTAATCTCTCTCTATGCGTGATTTTGCTTAGAATAGTTTAGTGTAGTCTTCTTCGTTACCTTCAATGTTAAGTTCGTGTTGTATATATAGTGTTCCTTGCTTGCTTTTCAAGGTGGGTTCATGGAGCTTGGATGCTGCCAGGTGTCCTTTTAGCATTGCTCAAGAGAGGGGACTACCTGGTAGTTGTCATTGAATGCATATACTCATTGTGCTGATAACAAACCACATTCCTTTGGTTCAACAACTTTCGTAATTCTAAGTGTAGGGGACTAGTTGAGGTGGCAACCTGCACATGCACATGTTCACAGTTTCCACATTTCCTTGCGAGGTTTCCTCAGTTCGGTACTGATATACCTCAGCTCGGCATCATTATGCCCTGTCTTGGCCTTTTACAGGATCACTCATGGAGATAGGCTTGTCCATTCAGGTAACTTTTGCATGGGCTTCGCCTATTTTCTGTTCGGCCCTTAGATTTAGTCTCGCAGCTTGGCCTAGTCCAGCACCATGGCTGGACTAGCCTTTCCACTGCAGGTTGGACCCAAGTGCTTGAGGACTTGGGTGGACTGTTGATCATGAAGTTGGGCTTAATTGGTTTGCCCGTATACTCATCCAGCCTACTTGGACTCGGGCTTCAGTAGATTGGGCCGCCCCAAGGTTTGGACGCAACCCATTTCACTTTTAGCCCCTTCAAGGGAAAAGAAAGAAAAGTGAGAAAGATACGTGATAAGGTTGTTGTTGTGAGAATTAAAATAATTTTAATTCAGAAAGAAAAATACCTCCTGTCATGATGTTCAAGCCTTTGAATCTTTATCCTTGAATATGGTGGTTTCATGGGACCTTACAACTTCCTTGATGGTGGGAAGTTATAAGGAGTTATACTTGGATATAGGTCCAAGCCTATATATATATACTTGTGATAGTTGGTTACCCATTAATCATTAAACTAATTAAATATATATAATATAAATAACTAAATAAATAAAACAAACATGTGGCATATGGGCCACTTTATGGATATTCTTACAGTTGTAGGAGGGAAAAGAAAGAAAAGAGAGGAAGATACATGATAAGGTTGTTGTATGGACAAAGAAAAATAAATAGGGGAAGAGGAATTGAGTTAGTTAATAAACAGTAGACGAAGAAAGAAAAGAGTTACGTTTCTTTGGTCAAATGAAGTGAGAGTAACAGACTCCATATTAATTTTTTATAGAGGACATATGTATATAATCAATGGGATAGAGGGTTAGGACATATAAGTAGAACAAAAGATCCCATCCCAAATCAAGAGGTTTATTGTAGGGCTAAATAAGGAATCCGTATAATCTGCAAACCAAACTAGTTGAGTCAAATTCGGTAGGTTTGGTTTGGTTTTTTGAATACATGATTTGATTCTGGATTGAAAAATTGAAAAACCGTAGTTCACGGATTGGTTCTGATTTTCAATTTACGATTCCGGATCTGGACCATTTGTCATGTAATCTATATTTTTGTGACCTAAAATAATTTTTTGGAATATAAGTTTCATCATTTCATCATTTCCAGTGAAGTCTTGTTTCTTTAGTTTTTTATTGATAAGGTGGAGTACAAATATTTGTTCATTTTGCTATACTTTGGCCAATTTTTTGTTTGTTTGCTCAATGCATCACTATTCTGTTCTAAGTCTTTTGGTAGGAAAGTATGTAATTCATAATAGTTTTAACAAATTTTCTATGTGCATGTTGAGATTATGTGAATCCGTAGTTTCAAATCGACTGAATCGTAAATAGTTTGGTTTTGATTGATTCCATAATTTAAACCAATTGATTTGTTTTAATTTTTATGAAACTATAGACAACACATTAATTCTTATTTTACCCCAAACTAAATCAATTTAGGTCACGCTCACCCCTAATCTATTGTTAACGTGATTGTGCTATTTGCAGGCTTTAAATTAAATAATTTTATTTAATTCAATTTGTGTTTGACTGGTGTAACAACCCTCGTCACTGTTTACCGATAAACCACTGATTACTGCTAAACTGAGACTGATTATGATTGGTAACTGAATTGATTGAAGTACTGAACTGACTGACTGAAATCTGGAACTGAATTAATTAAGTATATCTGTTTAATTGTATGTTTATCTGTTGACTGTTTGATTATCTGTTCATGCCTTTGTGTTTAAATTGCGAATTGAAGGCCTTATCGGCGGCCGAATTTGAAATTGATTGATGATTTGTGTTTATTGAAATTTATATGATTTTATGGTGTATTTATCTAAAATGTGATTTGGTATGATTAAATTAGGTTAAATATTGATAAATTACATATATTGGCTTTAATTATCATTTTGCCACATGAGTGGCCCACTACCTAGACTATATTTGAGCCTCACAACACTTTAACAAAACATTTCATTAGTCCATTTCTTGTTCTTGCCGACTTGAGAGAGTGAGAGGTAGAGAAAGCTTGAGTTCTTCACAATTTGGCTTAGAGTCTTGTAGAGATCGAAGGATTCTTGCATATTGAGCCTCTAGACTTGTAATTGAGGAACCTAGGTATGAATTTCATCCTCGAACAGTAATGATGGCCATCAGTCAGTAAACAGTAGTGGCTCCACGAGGGAACCGACAGAGATCTCTGTAACAGTAACAGTAACAGTAAACAATAAGTACTAAGGATGCCACAGTACAGTTCAGAAATAAAGGACATACATTGATTTGATCATAAACCATGTTTTCACCTTGTCTTTGAAAATATTGGCTCATTAGAGCATGAAATTGAAGCTTTGAAATGGTTTAAATTCATGCATGTTATGTTTGAATTATGTTCATGAAAATTGGTTTCAAATTGAGTTGAATTGATCTTCCTTTTGGGCCTTGATTTTACAAATTGAGCTTTGAATCATGTTATTCTATGTATTTACAAATGTTTTCCAGGGAAAAGGGCCCAAAGGAATTGGTTTTAATGCATTTGAACTTGGTTCGAGCTTGGAAGTTCAAATCTAGAAATTCCAGATTTTGAACTCACGTTCGAGCGGGGTGACTGGCGCTCGAGCGTGAAATTCGTGCTCCCAGTACTTTGCACTATTTTGATGTCCACTCGAGCGGAATAATTGACGCTCGAGCGGGACATTGTGTCTCATGCTCGGGCGGGTGTCGAGCGCGCCAATCGAGCGTGATTTTCACCTATCTAGCACTTTTGACTGTTTTGCAAAACGCACGAGCGGGTAAGTCTACGCTCGAGCGGAAACCTTTGTCTGCATGTCCGCTCCAGCGAAGTAACATACGCTCGAGCGTGACCCCTGTTTTCTGAAAATTCTGAAAATACTTTTAAAGTGCATCTTTGCATCCTTATCTCACCCTAGGCATTATTAGGCCTAGTTTAAGGCATCTTAATGAGGATATAGATGTAGAACCACACCGGGGCAAATTAGGGATTAAGTTATTATTTTCCCAATTGTGTAGCTTAGTGTGTGTTCAATCTGTAAACTGTGTAGGGTTGGCGACTGAGGACGCGCTCTAGCTTTACTGTAGCCCAGAACTTTGTGAGTAATAACTGTGTAAAGATATGTTCAAAATGATTATCTTCTGAACAATTGAACTGTGCTGCTTTCTGAACTGATACTATTAATTAAATGAATGTATGTCCTATATTCTGAACTGTATTGTGGCATCCTTAGCAATTACTGTTTACTGTTACTGTTACAGAGATCTTTGTCGGTTTCCTTGTTGGAACCACTACTGTTTACTGACTGATGGCCATCATTTACTATTCGGTCTTTTAAGGCCTACTATTTACTGTACTATTATTCTAATGGATGTACCACATATGACTGAATGACTGATATACTGAATTAACGAATTGCTTTCATTACTGTAAGGACATTCATTCTTAGCATCTTTACGCATTACGTTATTCACTGGGCTTTAGCTCACTGCTCATATATATATGTAGGTGTACAGGCACCAGACCGCGGCTAGAAGCGTCGGGGTTAAGCTCTAGTTTTGTCAAACCAACCACTGTGCCTCACTGCGAGGTTCCAAGCCTGTCAAGTTATGGCTTAGGGGTGTTTTAATTTCCCCGTCTGTCTCTGTATCTGTTTTGTATAACTGTATAGACTGTTACTGTACTGTTTTATAGGGATTAGGTCCCTAAACTGAATGATTGTATATATGTACATACTGTTTTGTCACTGACTGCATATATGTATGAAAAAGTTTTTTGCATACAAACTGTCACAGCTCATTGGACATTGTTTATTTACTGTATTGGCTTCCGCCAGGCCCCTGTACCCTGTTTTACTATATTATTGTTAAGCAGGCCTTTGGTAATCTTGGATTACTGGCCGGTTACGATGCTAAACCCATAGGGGCGGGTTTGGGTCGTGACAGAGTGGTATCAGAGTGATACTTACCACGAGTTATACTGCACACACGTGTCCGAATGAGCTATAGGATGTCCTAGAAAAACGATTAAGGCATTACATGAGCATGATAAGTGTGTGGCTATGACATGACTGAATATATGCTACTGTGTTAATCTGTTTAAATAAATGACTGCCTATGTTGATAACTGTTATAACTGCCTATCGTGAAATGGATAATGCGAGAACTACAAATGAATCTGAATTTGAATCCTCTGAGGCAAGAATGGCAAGACTGGAAAGAATGATGAAACTAATAACTGAAAGACTGGATCAATAACAGAATCAACAGCCCCCACTTCCTCTTCCAGTACAGCCGGAGCAGAATGTGAATGTTAATGATGGGGACATAATTGCTCTCACCCATAAGTTCAGCAAAATTAAACCGCCATCCTTCTAGGGAGGCCTTGAACCGTTAAAAGTTGAAGCATGGGTTCTCGAGACAGAAAAATTGTTTGAGGTTTTTCCGTACTCCGAAGCACATAAAGTGCTATTGGCCACCTTTACTTTGCAAGAAGAAACTGGAAGGTGGTGGATGCTTATCCGTGATGACAATACTGTTATGACTTGGGCTCAATTCAAAGGAGCCTTCTTTGAAAAGTATTTCCCTCAGTGTGTTAGGGACAGAAAAGTAACTGAATTCGAACAGCTGAGACAGGGCACAATGTCCGTTGCTGAATATGAGACAAAATTTACTGAACTTGCCCGTTATGCACCACATATGGTTGACACTGACTACAAGAAGGCTAGAAAGTTTGAAGGCGGCCTCAATGTTGCAATACTCGACAGAATAAATGTTCTGAAATTACCGAATTATATAAATGTTCTTGACCGAGCCTTGATGGCTGAATCGAACATCGAGGCACTAAAAACTGAAGCACCAGCGTCTGAATGGCGTGGAAAAAGGCAGGGTTTTAAATTCAAGAAAGGCAAGCATAACCCATTGAACAAGAGACAGAATATGGGGTCAACAACTAGCCTCAGCCAAGGGAGTGGTTTCATACCACCCTGTTCTGAGTGTGGCAAGAAGCACAAAGGGGTCTGTTACAAAATATCTGGAGCCTGTTACAGGTGTGGCAAGGTGGGCCACATGGTTAAAGACTGCCCCTCTGCTTTACAAGCCAATAGTAAAGCTGCACCAAGCGTAGCAGCATCAACTGTTGCACCAAAATCGAACCCCAAAGCTACCGGGAAAGAGCCTATGAGGCAGGGCCGAGTGTTCGCCTTAGTACCGGGAGACGTGCAGAATACCGAGACCGTTGTGTCAGGAATTCTCCCTGTTTGTACTCAAAATGCTTATGTACTGATTGATTCGGGGTCTACGCATTCATATGTGTCGCATGCTTTTTCGCGAAAATTGAATAGACCATTAGAACCCATGAATTATCTGTTAGCTATATCATCACCCATTGGGGGATCTATGACCTGTGCATATATGTACTCTGCTTGTGAAATTATTGTTGGAGATGCACATTTGTTTATTGACTTACTACCCCTGAACATCGATCATTTTGATGTAATATTGGGAATGAACTGGTTAACGAAATATCATGCTACCATAGACTGTGTAACGAAACAAGTAGTTTTCCGCCTACCGGTTTACCCGAATTTGTGTTTAATGGGGTTGGAGTAGTACCTCCTCCGTATTTGATTTCATCTGTGAAAGTTGTTAAATTGATTCGAAAGGGGTGTAAAGGATATCTGTGTTCTGTATTGACTGTATCTACTAATGATGGTGCTAATGTGAACAATATTCCTATAGTCAAAGAATTCCCAGATGTTTTTCCAGATAATCTGCCAGGGGATTTGATTGACAGGGAGATTGAATTTACCGTTGATGTGATTCCAGGAACGCAGCCAGTATCTAAAGCTCCTTACTGAATGGCTCCAACTGAACTGAAAGAATTGAAAGTGCAACTGTAAGAACTGCTAGATAAAAAGTTCATCAGGCCTAGCACTTCGCCATGGGGCGCTCTTATTTTATTTGTGAAGAAGAAAGACGGCTCACTGAGACTGTGTATTGACTACTGTGAACTGAATAAGGTAACTGTGAAAAATAAATACCCATTGCCACGTATTGATGACTTATTTGATCAGTTATAGGGTGCTCAAGTGTTCTCTAAGATCGACCTCAAATCAGGATACCATCAGTTGAAAGTTAAACCAGAAGACATCGACAAAACTGTTTTTCGAACGAGGTATGGACATTACGAATTTGTAGTTATGCCTTTCGGAGTTACCAATGCACCTGCTGCATTTATGGACCTCATGACAGAATCTTTAAACCATACATTGATGACTTTATTGTAGTATTCATTGATGACATACTGATTTATTCCAAAAGTATAGAAGAACATGAACATCATCTGAGGCTTGCCCTACAGACCCTAAGAGAACAGAAACTTTATGCTAAACTGTCTAAATGTGAATTTTGGCTTGATCATGTTATGTTTTTGGGGCATGTTGTTAGCAAAGATGGAATTTCTGTTGATCCACAGAAAATTGAAGCTGTAGTAAACTGGCCTAGACCAACAAATGTGACAGAAGTCCAAAGCTTTTTGGGTTTCGCCGGGTATTACAGAAGATTTGTCAAAGATTTCTCCAAAATTGCGCTCAGTGCATCGGCAACGGTGTTGGCTTTTCCCGGATGGTACAAAATCTGTAGGTCACAGTCTTTAATCAGTTCACTAGCCATCTCCGCTGTCTCATGTTCAGTTCTTCTGTGTGAAGAAATATTTCAAACTCTTGTGGTCGGTATATACTTCACATGTCACCCCATACAATAGTAAGCGTCTCGTCATTTTCAGTGCAAATACTAA